>JAPYZA010005474.1:0-12132 GCA_030522685.1 Eupelmus azureus
ATATATATATAGAAGCTTACTGGCAGTAGTAGAACGTAATCAGGATCAGCCGCAGGTACTAAGACCGCAGCGCGTTCCCCCTCCGCGCGAGCCGGGATTCATTCTATCACGTCAAAGTGGCCTTCAAGAAATGCAATTTAGCACGGTACTATACATAGAACGCGTAGGAGAAGATAGTCCAGATAAGTGATGCTTAGCTTTCAATGAAACGGGATTCGGGGAGTCGTCGAAATCTGAGATTGTGCATTAATTTAAACTGATTCCATTGCTTGCCGTGATTTAGTGCTTTGAGTTAGATCGAATAAGATTAATATTGATTTTAATGGTATTAAATAAATAGGTAATGTTTGACTTTGAGTAATAGTAAGAAAAAATAATAGTTATAAAAAATCTAAATTTTTGTAAATAAATTTGAACTTATTCAATCCATTTAAATATTAAATTATATTAAGTTACATTTGCATACTGTATTTATTACAAAAAAAAACTTTAAATTCCATTATTTATCTTAATTCTAAAGTTGCTATACAGTAGCATTCAATACATTTTCTGAAGTCTTCAGAAAAGGAAAACGATTGTTTACGACAAGCAAATCGTAAATATATGAATACAGGAGTGCTTTCTTTACGAATGGCTGAATTTCATCATTACCATACAATTTATGATGTGATACTTGAAATGAAAACGGATTTATGGTACTTGAAATGAAAACGAATGAAATCATGTCGTATTTCTCTGATTTTATGTAATAAATTTTTATTTTCCAAAGAGGATGTTGCATTTCGCAAGAACAATATGTAAATATTGATATTGATTTTTTATAAACACATGAGACATTTTTATTTTTTATAAGTTAAACAGCTTCATTGTAGCATATAATAATTTTTTTTTAAAAGTCACTGGAACTTTCCTGAAAAACGGATGACGTCAGCTTCTAGTAAAACGTATAATCGATAAAAAATTGATTTAATTAAATTTCACTTTTTCACCTTTTCACTTGGTCATAATGAAGATTTTAATACGGAATTCAATACAAAATAAAAAATGAGCTTTTTCAATTTTTCTTTAGTCTCTACTGCTTATAAACATAGAAATTTTTTAGTTTTTGCTAGTCCTATTTTCTAATAGAGATCTTTCCTTACGTTAACCTTTTCCGTTGTTTTTATTGCAAACCATTACTTCGTTCAAGAATGCACATAGTGCGTGCAAAAGTAAAATCGAGTACGACCGTATCCAGGTAGTCACTTTCAGCTCGGGTTTTCAACACTTTTTGAGCACACGTAAACCCGACCACGCGCTCGTGCTATAAAAAAGGTATAAAAATCTTGAAAACAAGCAGGTGTGACGATTTACGCCGCCAAGCTGAGAGCTCCTCGCGGGAGTCGAAACCCACATGCTCTTTGCAGGATCACGCGAGCATTCATTCTTTCTCTCTCTCTCTCTCTCTCTTTTTCTCTCTCTCTTCTGGCCAGTTTAAGAGTCACGTGTACCTACTTGTTCCTTTAAGGAAATTTATTTAAGTGGACTACTCAGTTCGCCCCTATTTATTTTAGTACTACCTTCGGTGGCGGTTCAGTATCACTTACATTTTATTTAAGAAGATAAAATAGAGCATTCAAGTTTGTTTTATCTTTCCGCACGACATATACACTCTTTGCAATATAGAGCAGGTAAATAATAATTAAGGATAATGTAGGAAATTTTTTATTTTGTTGAGATTGAGAAAGTATTTCAAAGTATATTTTAAGTCAATTTTAAAAATAATTTGGATAATAATGTTAACAATAATAGTTATATATATAACATAAAAAATATAAGTAATTCCCGATAAAATTATTCTAAAGTTTAAATGGATGTTGTTTTTCATCACATAATTTTTGTTCATTTTGATAACAGTTTTTTATAACTTATATATAAATTATGAATGATGAATAAAGAAGACCATTATTTCTTTTGTCCTTCGTACTCGAACGAATTTGAGATCCTTTTTCAATATTTGTTAATACCCTTATGATTCTCTTGAGAGCAATCCGACTCTAGCGTTTGTGTCATCGATGTCCAAGAAAATAGTCGTGACCTGGAAAATCGATGACCATTCCTTGTTCTCTAAGGGAGATAAAGAAAAGAGACTCTTTTGTACTTGTATGAATTCTTTGTAAAACGATTTTCTTCTGTTTCAGGTATGTATGGATATCTTTCCTCACGTTTTCTCCTAGTTCTATTCGGGTTTCGGATACTAAGTGAGTATAGAAATTCGAGTATTTTTCATCTTCCTCAATTTTTTTTAATAGATGTGAAATAACAATTATTGCTGTAAACTATAAGTTCATAGTTTCATCAATAAAATATTACTAAATCATACACTAGAATTTAGTAGTACCAAATTTTTCAATCACTTCGTTTATTTTTATTGGAAAATGTTTACAACTATATCAATTTCAGTTAAAACCTTATAAATATTTTGCTACAACAAATTTTTATTTCCAAGTATACTTTTTTTTCTACAAACTAAACTAACACGGATATCCTTATCCTAACCAAAAACCTAGAAAAAATTTCAGAAAGATCCAATTCTTACAAATTTGGTGCTCTGTTTATTATCCGAAGAACGAATAATTTCCAGTGCCAAATGCGAATATAAATTTTAATCTAGAAAATATGAAATCCCGTATACATTTACGTAGCAGTCTGTTGTTCTCATCAAGTCAAGATAAATAAAAACACCTTTGCCTAAAAGCGTTGTTAATACGAAGCTTTAAGTCTATAAAGTTAAAAGTCACCAACATCAAAACATCTCTCTCCATAGAGTGTATCTAGTCTCTGTAATACTAATTATTTATGTGGTGTACCATTGTGTCGCACTCTGTCGCTCGCGAGGGGATATCAAGATACAGGGAGCAAATGTACCATTAAAAAGAAAAATCATTCCTTTCTATGTTTTTATATGTATATAGGCTAGCGGGGAAGGACGGATGAGAGAGGCGTTCTCTTTCTCTCTCTCTCTCTCTCTCTCTCTTTTTATTCGCGAGACTGAAGCGAAGCGAGAATAATCGCGGTGAAAATTCGGTTCGCTAGCTCGTGAAACTCTTTGAACTGTCTCTGCGAGAAAGCGCGTATACATACGCGCCTGCCGCCGCTATATACATTAAAGGATAGAGCCAGAGAGAGAAAGAGAGTAAGAGAGAGAGAGAGAGAGAGAGAGAGAGAGGGAAACAGGCAGACAGACCGACCGACCGACCGACAGATAGAAAGACAGACAGAGAAAGGAGAGAAAGATAAAGAGACAGACAGAGGGAAGAGAGAGAAAGAGGGGGAGAGAGAGAGAGAGAGACAGACCGATATACAGAGGAAAGAGCGAGATAGAAGGAGAGGAGGAGGAGGGACAAAAACAGCTAGACCCTGACAACGCACGTCGCGCTTTTTCTCACTCTCTTTTCGTCATTCTTTCTATTTTTTTTTTTTTTTTTTTATTTTTTTTTTGTACTTCCGTGCGGACTCTCTTTCATAATTTCTTCGGAGGAACAAATGCTAAAACCAACGCGGGGTGCCTCCAACGGATAATGAAATTTCATTGTGGAGCCAGACCCGTGTAGTAGACGCTTGGAGTGATGCAACGAAGCCATCGTCGTCGTTTGTACGCGCACATTTTAAGAAAATTTCTCGCTCGACTCTGAGAATTCATTTTGCGCTCGCTAAATCGGGGAGAATATTATTTGCGAAGAGACAAGGTGGACGAGACTTTGAGATCTTAAAGCTTAAGGAGTTTTTTATTATTCTACGAAACGGAGATAAAGAACGTGAATATTAGAAATACCAAGATTTCACAAATTTGTTTAAGAAATATCTTGGAATTAATAATTACATACAATGAAATATTAAAGGAATCTGCATTTACTAATTAAGATAGCCTGAAATATTTACTTGACATTTGGTCTGTTTTATTTAAAATATTATTTTATTCTTCAAAAATGTAATAGAAGACCAAAATCTAGTGCAGTGGCTGTTACTTGACTATTATCAGATTCATATTTTCATACAGGAGGTAACCAAGATGTTCTTAATTCTTCGCCTTGTTTTAACTCTTTATAAGATATACATTTTAGGTAACAGAGTGACTACATATTTTCGATAACCTTGCGATTTTGTACGGTATTCCTCGAAGGCCACTTATCGTAATGTATCCACGAAAGAAAAAAATCCGATTGGAAAAATTGCCTTCGAGAAAATGGAATGAATCGGCATATTTTTTATAGGGGTGCTTTTAACCGCGTGTACGCTTAGGAAGCTCGTCAACAACGCTTTTCTCTCGAATTCTCAATCCACTCAATAGCACGAAAATTTGTTTCATCCGACGCAATGGCAGAGTAGGAACGCGGAAAATGGTATAAGAGAAATGCTGAAAAAGTAAATGACTGTGTATTTTGAATGCAAGGGGATGATCCTTTTCAACATTGACAAAGCGAAATACATCAGAGGATTTCGAAGGCGTCTACGGAATCCACTCTCTATCTCTCTTTCTCTTCCTTCCACCCTCTCTCCCTCGTTCTCATGCATTCTTTATGAATCCTTTTTCAACATTAGAATCCAATTAGACTACAAATTGTTGGCCGGTTGTGTAAGCGTAGAGAGAATGAGTTCACATGCGCTTATGTAAACTCAGATGCGTTTTTTATGAGCCTTTACATGTACGTAAAAGAAATTGGTACATTCGGGCAAGATGAATCGGGAGGGGGGATTCCGATTAGTAGATGCTTTTATTTAATGAATATAAATTTAGAAATGAGTATTTTATTATTATAATAAAAAAATAATGGATGATTTCGGGTAACTTTAGGTACTCTTTAGGCTTAAATATTTCCATAATACTAATATAATAGCTATGAATTGTGACCAGGTAAAGTCTCTGATATTAGGCTTAAAATACATATTGATAACTATCGCAAATGTGGACCATAACTTTCATATATCGAATTCATCATCTGCATTGGCCTTGAACAAAAAATAAAAGTTTTATCCTTTTTATACATATTTATAATTGAATTTAATAGAGATTTTTAACTGCAGCGTATAAACTTTTGGTAAAAATCACAAAAAAATTATAGCCAGAAACTTTAAAAAAGACAGGGAATCAGTATAACAATCCTGTTGAAACCCATAACTTCACTTCAAGATTTCAAAAACGAGGTTGACAAGTACTATGCTGCACAGAAACTATGCATAAATTGCGTCATAAAGAATTTATATTTGCAATTTTAAAAAAATCACAAGAAAATCGATAATTTCGAAAACGTTTTTGATAATTAATTCTTTCTTTTACTTAATTTTATCGTTCTATATAAAAAAATAAACTAAATATTGATAAAGTGGATGTTTTGGTATTGATACATAATTTAGATCAATCAGTTAATTTATCGTATATATAGAGAGGGGATGAAGGAGGGAGTGAGGTCTTTGGTTAGATAGGCACCCTCCAAAATATCGCAAAAATTGAATAAACTTAAGGTTTTTTTGAGGAGGAGTATGTGGAGTGGACAGAGGGGGAGGAAGGGGCTGACTGTACCTTTTTAACCATTTTCCCATATAATATAGAGAGATATATAGAATTTTTTATTTTATTCATTAAAGTTTGTTCAATTTATTCCTTTGGTTTAACAATTACGCTATATGCTTGCATTTACGTCCAACCGAATGGAGAAGCTAATTATGTAGCTAGACCTACTGCCACGGTATGTATACGGATTCTTCGATATTTTTGCGAATAATTCTGCGCGCGTTTTCTGCTCTGTTTCCAGTCGTGCACGATTTTCCGCCCACACGTATTCGGAGCACTGAATTTTTCCGCATAAGTGATCTATTTTCTCATACTGTATACTCGAGTAACATAATTTGCGAAATTACGAATTATCTCTGGCTACTTTTTTGCATTTATTATTCGTACAAGAAGCATGCACTCAATAATGCCCAGCTACCCATATATTGATAAATTATCTTGCTCTTGTTGGATACATAGGATACGTAAAAAATTTTGTTTATAGCTTTTTTCGCAAAACTTTTTGTATGTAAGAACGTTAAAATTAATGCGCGACTGTTTACTGTACATCACTAATCGAACGTTAGAATAATTAGGAAATGAATAAGAAATGATTTAATTAAACATATATTAATTAAACTTTGGGTGAAAGCAAGTAGTCGCCTTAAGGACGTGAATGTACCTTGCCTGTAATTTGATTTACGCGTGTGGTCCAATTGAGGGTCGGAGTGAGCGCAATTCCTAAACAGTTAAGTACTTGACCTCCGATTGGTATTGCAACGTTCTTCGTTCAATATCGTAATATCTTCATAAATCTTTAAGTTTCGAAGTCAAAACTCTCACACGTGGATACGCCTCTAGAGATTAGCAGCCCAGTCTCCTCAGTTTACATAGTAGGGTGTTGTATAGTACCAGATATAAAGTCTTATTAAAATCGAAAAAGACAGTTGCTGAAAATTTCATTTTTGTCAATGCCATTATGCCTAATGTTATCAGATACTTCGAGAAAAAAATCTGATTACTCTAATTCTTTCGAAGTCTTGATTGATAAGGTCTAATTTTTTTTGAGAATTTTTGAGTTTTTTAATAGTTTTGTTATTGGGTGCATGACGCTGAAGTCCGACGTATTTTTTGTTAGTTGTTTCACGAAACTTTTTTACGCCTTAGGAAACTCGTGTATTTCGATTGGAAGCTTAAGCTGATGTGTGGCTGACTCAAAGAAATCCGGATGCACGCACCAGTCTCAACATTTCGCGTGAGAGGCTGTTGACGCCTTCTGCAGTCCCGATGGAAAAGGGCTGTATTGCGAATCACATAAAACATTAGTAAAATTGTCTTTTTAAGATGTTAATAAATTTTCTTAATGCTTCTTGTTCGAATATTTTTGTTATAATTAGGTGGTTTATTTAAATTATAGATCATTTTAATTAAATTGTGGTTGTGTGTAAATAGAGATAGATTTTTCATCTTTGGTAATAATTACGTGCATATATATTTACCCTATATTTCAAAGGAGGAACTCAATTAGTTTCGAAAGAAAATAAGCTCGGACAAGCGGTTGCCGATGATTATGTACACGACTACCCTGGTAGAAATTTACCCATTTAAAATGGTTAGAGGAAATAGCATTAAATCCATTTTTACTAGGTATTAACTAGCTATTAAATGGAATAATTTCTACTAGGCTAATTTGGACTCTAATGTTGGAAAAAGGACTCATAAAAATGTGTGTGTGTGTGTGTATGCGTGTATACTTACGTATGCTTGTGTGCGTATGTGTGTGTGTATGAAGAAATAACTTTAATTCTGACATGCCATCGCTGATATGTTAGAGTCGCGGAGAAAATTACTTGTCGATAGGCGAAGTTCGTTACAAACTTGCTGTATATTCGCGCGTGCATGAACGCTAAAGTTTGGGCGACAAAATAACGTTGACCAAACCCTTGGGAGAGCTTTACGGGAAGAAGTTTGGAACTGTTAATGATAGCAATATTGTTTATACAAGGACAGTGCAGTGCAGTGCAAGGCTTTGATGCAGTTGGGTACGGAAATTAAGAGTCGTCTGTAAATGACGGTGATACGCTTTGAAGTACGTTAACGCTGTACTTGTAAACCGTCGTGATCGCATAATCCAGATTCTGCAATAAGTATTTTCATTATAAAAATTAGAAATTAAAAAGATAATAGCAAAAATCTGAGGACAACGTTATTAATAAACCCAGTCATTATTGAAAATTTTTTTAATCTTTTTTTTGTATTTCTTAAAATAATTCTTATCTTCAAAGATATTTTTTAGAATTTTTAGTATATTCTGCTTTAAATATAAGAAATATTTTTGACATTTTCAAACCTAAAAAGCAATAAAATTCATATTTTCGAATCGAAAAGTCTATTCGGTTGGAATGTATTGATTGTAAAATAAAAAAATTGAAACGTGAGACGTATTTTTTTTTCAAAACAATATTTTTTATCTGGTATCCCACGATATCTCAATTTCATTAAGTTTTTTTCTCAAAACTCAAACAAATTGAACAAAACAAACGTATTTTTCATTAAGCGTGCGATATTTTCATTGGAAAATGTTATCTTAAAATAATATTTAATTTGTAAATATTTTCTAATATTTAAATATGATATGAATACGAAATTGTGTAAAATAATTATCTACTGTATTTAATTTTTTTTCTGGTAATTTCAACTTAATAGACTTTTATTTATGCAAAAAGATAAAAGATAGAAAATCAAAAGATGAATTTGTTGAAAAGCACGCGAAATGTTTCATTAACACTCGAAACATAAACAGTGAATTCACACCCATTATGCACAAAGTTCTGCAAAATGGGTACTTGCATTTTCTTTAATCTTGTTTGCTCAGTTAGCAAGCGCTATTAATCTCGCCTCTCCCACAAACGAGGCCTCGTACTTTTCCTTCTCTTCGGGCGGCACTACAGCCATGGCGTCGCTCGCTCATCATTATAGCACAGCTCTCATTGTGCATGTACATAATCAAGCGGTTGGCTTACGTTGTCGTATAATCCTCCTGCTCGTGACGTCCGGAGACCCCGGGAGAGCCCTGGATATACACGAGGCCATGCCGTCCGTCCACATACGAGAGGGCTTAGCGTATGGCGCTGTATAGCGTCAAATTTTAAGAGCATGACTAGCTCTCGTCCTGCGCGGGGTAACTTTCATGCCAAATGATATCGTCATCGACGTTGCGGATCGAAGCCTGGGTATGCAATTATGATGTCATTCTTGGGGCATACGATTTTTTTACTATAACATCTTAAGAGGTTACTGAAAAGAATTAATTGATCTTTTATTTTTCGAAGTTTATAAATATACAACCTATTAGCCTGTCAAATGTTCCATATCTTTTATTTCTTTTTACACCTTGAATTTCTGCAATTTAATTCTTCTTATCGGTATTTCAGGGAAATACACAAGTGAATACATTCTACGCAAAAACAATAGTTAAAAGAACGATTTTCTCTAAAAAGTTCTAGATCATCTCTTCCACCTGTGAACATTTACTAATTTTTTTAATGAAAAATAAATTTATTACCCGCGCAATTCAATCGATTTCAAATAATTAATATTATCATTCAAACGTCTAAATATAACATCCATTGTTTGAATATCGATAGGTATGTTCGTTAATGTATAATTCAAACTGACCAGAAGTTACGAAATGTTTACATTTTTTCTACAGTGAAAATACATCAATCTTGTCTACAGCATGCTCTCTAGAGGGCTTTTTTGGGTTCGCTGACGGTGTAATCAACTAGATTTATTTGACTTTCGTCAATTTTTATTGAAGCAGTGAACTTTAGGATTGTAGTGTAAGAGCTGCTTCTAAAACAACACGATTGTCGATGTATGTTGCGCCGAGTTTGTGGTCAACTGGGGAAAAATAGAGGATTGAAGAATACTCTGTGGACAATCCAGTTGTGGTCAACTGAACTAGTGGTAGCCAACAAATTTATATGTGCTGTAATCTGTGTATTTGTATTTTGTTTGATTTGGAAACAGAATTAAATTTAAACATTGATATTATAATGTTATAATGTAAGCGTAACATGACAAATAAACTGATAAAATTCAAAAGGACAATTCAAATTTTAAATAGTATATTGAGAAAAAAAGTTAGTTTTCATTGAAAGGCTCAAGTTATTCAATTAAACCTTTATTGAATCACTTAAACTTTTATTTCTATAAAAAAATTTTCTTAGTGTATAGAAGAATATTTATATTATTTTGTTTTAACATTCTTGTAATAAAACGATTGATATAAATTTTATTAAATTACATCGCAATTGCAAACATGTGAGGCGATTTGATTAAAAGTTAAGAATATAGGAGACTACATTTTGAAAAAGGGTCGCTTGCGATTAAAGGAGGGTTCCGTCTTCGGGTAAACGTACGATCGGTTTTCTGTCGCCAGCGGAATACTTCGAAAATTCAGTGGGTATCGATCGATGTCTCGGGCCAGCATCGCGATTCGTGCCAAGTCCATTAATCTTTCGACAAGGTCTGATAGGTGCATCGTTTACCGTCAGGACGTCACGTAGGGATAGCCACCGCATACCCCTCTCTATATACACACTGTCGCTTGCAATCGTCGCGTTCGATTGGCTTCGCTATCTTACTGTAAGAAAAATAATTCATATTTACCTTACCGTAAGAAAAATAATTCTAGCACCCTACGACTTTTTTTCTAGGATCCATATATGAGGAAATGCTTGGTGTTTTTGGAGCTTTGACACGTTCCGAAGGCCCAATCACTTCACTTCCAAACATCTTTTTGGATCGAGGATTGAATTGTGTTTCTATATGAAAATTTTGACACTGCGTATAACGTGCGTATTTTTTGCATCAAAACATGAGAAGCTCAAAGTGACGATAAATATGTATTAAACCTCATGGGGAAGGTATAGAATCCCTTTTAAATTCAAATCCGTATAATATTTACCGCCTGTAAGCAAAATAGAAGTTCATTTAAGAAATAAAAAAAACTAAAATTTTTTTCAAAATCAAACGCATGATTTCATTCTTTATCATCTGAATTAAATGCTAGCTCGTATATTTTTACGCAGAATTTAAAAGTTAAATTAAAATTAATTATTAATATTTACTTTAAAAGTTATGATATGATAGTATATTCTATACCCAGTGCATTAAGTGGTCTTGGTACGTTAACGATTTGTACTGTAATCGAGTTTTGTGTTTTCTACGTTTAATTTTTGAAAATAAAGAAATGGCGACTTGACACGAGTAAATACGTGCTAGTTAGATCATTTTAAAAAATATGATATTCCCTTACAATAAGTTGTGAAATTGTCTATATGCAGGAAATGGAATGACCATACATAACGTGATATTGTCTATATACTTGACGTGGAATAACTCGTGTATGATGCGAATACGGTCTTTATATTACATATTTGATGACAAATTATCCATAAGTATACGATTCATAATTTATGTCATTATAAATCAGTAACTTTTACGCTCGCTACTTTACTATGCTTGAATTTTGATTTTTGGCAGCGTAAAAAAATCACAAAAAAATGTATTCTCTAGTAAGGGAAAAAGGGCAAAAATTATACATTTGTTATAAAAAATGTATCTGGATCACAATTGTCTAATTTATTGATTGTAATACATGATTGAAAATACGTAGTATTGATGTAAAAGGAGGGAAATATGAATTTCATCCAAGATTCTGATATACTCTTAGACTGAGGAGAATTGGAAATATTGTGCTATGATAGGTAAGTAATACACTATCAATAATTTATTGTAAACACGATAGTGTGCAGTGACTTAGTTGTTAAACGACATTCAAATATAAAAGACTTATCTTCTACGGTCAATGTATGTAAAATTTTTAATTTTTATTTAACATTTATTTATTCTAATAAGATAAATTGTTATATATAATTTAATAATTTTGGGACTCGTTAATATTTTTGTGGTAAGTTAAAAAGCCGAATAACTAAGCTCTGTAACAAAAATATCTCGGCCTCACATTGATTTTGTTTACTGTTTACGTCTGCACTGCTGCAAATTGGAATCCATTTATAACAAACGAAACTTGAAAACAGATTTTTTGTGTACTATTTTGATCACTGTACTATGCGTACACTGTAATGTTATTATATGACTAAAGTCATATAGAATTACACAAATATGCGTGGCAAGTTTTCAATTATGCATAAAAATAACAAAAAATATGTAAATACTTTATACATTTAATTTCATTTTATACATTAAGTGTACCTTTTTTCCAACGAAAGTTCGGCTCTTGTTTAAAGATCTGTTAATTTTTCGATTAAAATAAATATTAAAATAAAAATATCCAATTGAAACAACAATTATAAATTATATTAAAACCTCTCAACCCAGTTTATACTGAGAAGATATAATTCACTGAGAAGCTTCAGTGTTGTTTTGCTCAAATATTTATTAACTACATTAATATAACAAAAGATATGAGAGGTAACAATTCAAAATTATTTATTTTGTTTGAAAGATTCCGGCCACTTTAAACTTGCTTTTTAGGAGTCAAGAAATGGAAAAATCATGTATGTATTTTTTTG
>JAPYZA010005475.1:0-12751 GCA_030522685.1 Eupelmus azureus
ATATCTTATCAGTATTTTAAAAATATTATTATAGATTTGTGTTATATTCTTCTATATAATATTGTTACAGTTATGTTGCTGTAATATCTATAATATATTCCTGAGGCAAATAATTCATGCAATAATGGTAGAATATTGATTTAGAACCTACATTTTCTCCTGAAAGTTACTTTAAGGATTAAAACCTCCATTTTAAACTTTTATAAAGATTAAAATGTAGGTTTTAAACTTTTTACTTCCAGATTTCGCACTTTTGAGTTTAGAGTGATGCTTTGTACATGTGATTTTTAAAAATATTATTAGATATAAAGATGAAAAATTCAAGCCTGTGTGAACTGTTTACCACCACTTTGCTCGAGCGCAAACTCGACAAACCGAGGAACCACTTTCTTGTTCTAGTATCCAAAATAACTATAACAATAGGGCTTTACACAGTATTGTTAAAAGGATGATCAGTTAAAATGAGGGAGCTGAGACAGAGAGAGAGAGAGAGAGAGAGAGAGAGACTGTGCTCCTTCGCAAAAGTGATAATCGGAGTAGGACGGCTGCTGTCATGGCTTCTTTAGGTCGGCCTTGTGCACGTTTTCTTTTATATAAACGCCGGTGGGTCCATTCGCTTAAGCGACTGCAGCTTTATTTGGGAGAGCCGCTCTTATTTTCAAATGCCACTTTGTTTATACGCGAGGCTGACGCCAAGAGGAGGATTTTTACAAGGCAGCTCGAGGAGAGACGCGTTTGTTTATCAAAATTAAAAAACCTGCTTTATGTATGTAATTTTTTTCACGCTCGTTTCATAAAATGAGGACAAAGTTGAAAATGTTTTTCCATCGTTATAACGTCTAATCAAAACTTAATCACCTAGAAAAAAATATCCACTTCGATAGCGCATAATGCATTGTAATAACGTGATCGAGGCGCTGCCGCGCCTCTTGATTGCTCGCGTGCAAAATCTATTTAAAAGCCGAAACTAATGTTCACCTGCATTAAATCAAATTTTTAATCTCAGTTATAAATTATACTTATGTATATATCCAAAAAAAGAAAGGAGGCAAAAGATAACAGAAAATCTTAATACGAAATTTAGCCGCTGGCAGTGCTTCGCAGGGACGCCGCCTCAAGGAGACTAAAGGTCATTCATAGGCGAGTATCTCCCCGCAAGCCGCGGACAGAGCAGCTGCCGCTCTCGCGTCCATCGCCTCCATTGAGAGTATAATGTAATTATTCACTTTCTTTTATTTTTATTATCCAGGCAAGTAATTTCCCCGTTGTTACCATGGCGAAATTTTACTATATTGATCGAGCCTATCTGTACGGATAAGTATATGATTCAACAAAAAAAGAATTGATTTCGCATTGAAGATAAATGAGGTCGAGAAAGAGCCGATGAATTATATTTATGTATTTTTAAAAAATAGTAATTGGTGTGAAAGGGCGTGTTAAAGGGTGAATGATATATTCTAAATTGTTTGTTATAAAATTATAATTTACAATGAATGTGAAAATGTAAATATTTGTTTCTATTTCTTGCTTTAGTATTTATTATGATTCAAGTGAAAAAATTAATTTAATAATAATAAGTTAGTCTAATGAATAAGTATAGTCATCTATATCAATAATGCACATGCAGTATATTAAATAAAATTAAACTATACTAACTCTAGATTAATAATATTACTATCAACTATTATGTTTTCATAATCACACTCAGTTGGAATTGCACTGAGACTTCAAATTTTAATGCTATACCGCAACCACAACTTGCTCGCGTATTAAATAACAAAAGTAACCTGTTGCATTATTGAATCCAATAAATTCGGATATTTCTCAACACATTTTTATAGCCTCCAGCACTGGCGCCACTCGCACACGAAAAAAGTCCCGGTTGAAACAGATAAAAAACAAAATTTACAATTTATTGCGCCCGCTCGCACCGTCTTACAGACACGACGACGGATTTTCTTGCACTGCTTCGAGATGTACTTCTTCACCGCTACGGTACATTATATGATCTACGTACCTGTATATGTATACACGCTTGTATACGTGTATACCAAGTACCACGCGTGTAGGTCTTAGTGCGTAAGTATCTGGTTTTACGCACGCTTGGGTTCCCTAAGTCAGTCTCTAACTCCTTAATAAAGATTTACACGGGATTTTTTTTTGTTTTTAAATGATCGTAGATAAGAATTTAAAAATAGATTGTTAAGTTGGTAGCAGTTATCAGTAAATTTGTGGGTTTGTGAAAAAGAATTGCAGTGTATGGGATAGGAACTTTTGATAGTTATAACTCTATATATAGAAGATGTTTTTTACCTTTAATGAAATAAACCCTTGTTAAAATAAAATTCAATTCTAGAAATGCACATCGTTTTAGTAAACAAAAGTGCTGCCAATTTAATCGCAGTTAGTTTCCTCAAACTTAATAGCAGAATTGTAAAAATAAATATTTTAAATAAATATTATGATTAACATTTCTTGATAAATATACTTTGTTATTAAATTTAATTTAATTAATAATTTCGAATTTGCCTTATTCCATGTTGATTATGTGAAAACTGTCACTTTATATTACATAAGATTTATTCAAATTAATCGTATGCTGTTACGTAAACAATCTTAATATAATATGTAACAAAAATCCATCAATGTAACGTCATTTTATTAGTTATTTTATTTATAGCTGTTAGCAAAATATGAATTAAATATTGATAGAAGTTTTTCATCAAATAATTGTTTAAAAAAATAAGAATTCTAAAAACTTTTATATTGAATTCTTGCAATTCTTCTTTATCATATAATCTAACATTTACAAAAGTAAAATATCAAAAACTTAAAAACTTCAATAATAAACATTTACATAAATTTTCTCAAAAACAATAGTACTAAAGATCAATATAAGATAAACGTTGTTTAACTTAAAATATATGCAAATCAGTTAAAATATGGATTTATGTAAATAATTTAAAAAAAAATTATTAATAACAATTAAAATCGCCATTATTTTAAACATTCTACTAAAGGGATTCAGCTAATGAAAATACGTGCAGAAAAAAACTTGAATAGAATCGTGATACTAAAACAATTACGAATCTTATAGGTCTGCTTTGGATTGTAAGTAGTACCTGTAGGTGTAACTAACGTCTTCGGTTTGAGTCCCGATCAAACATTTTTTTTTATTATACAATACGTTACTGCATCGCCTTAATTTTAAGTGTATTACATTATATTACTTGATAAAATGTATTATTAAACATTTAATGGTAAAATAAACCTTTGTAACAGATTACAATCTAACAAGCACTTTAAAATTAAGCAGATAATAAACTAAAGCTGATAATTTTTTCGATATGAATGTAAAACAAATTCTAAGTTAGTTCACATCGTTGATATAACAATTGTAAATTAATTAAACACCCATTTTATCAATACTGTTAATGAAATCCCAATATCAATTATCTGATAGCGGTAACCCCGATAATACTGTATGCTTTTTCAGTGCCATAAACACACTGACATTCTGACAGCATTCTCCTGTGTTTATACACTCAGAAAACGTGCAAAAAGCACTCATGGTCAATATTGTTCAGACTCTGAGCCATTATGTTAACTGGCCTGTAGAATTAAACCTTAGAGCTGTATATAGTCAGCTTTGAGGAAACTTAAAAGTCGTATTTTTATCGAGATTACAAAAAGTCTAGTATTTTCTTTTTCTTTTTATAAGCGTCTGCACGAGGTTTCGTCAATAGCTCGGTCGGATTAATTTTCGTTGATTTCTCCCATCAAGAACCACGTTTTTTCACTTAACGTTAAAACGCCCGATTCGAAACGATAGTCAACTTGATGTTACTTAATGAAACTGAATGACTGCTTGCCGAGCAAACAATGCAGACAAGCTGCATATTCTTTTTTTAAAATAATTTTTTGCTTCTATTTCTAAATATATGTTCAGGTAGGTAATGAAAGCTTCGAATAACTACAATAAAGAGGAAAATTGTTTATGATGCTAAAACAAGTTATTAATTATTTAATTTATAATAATTATCAAATTTCATCAATAAAAATCCGCAAGGTCAACACTTTTAATTCAAAACAACATCACTTTCCTAAAGAATGCAATTTTTCTCATTATCTCATTCAATGCATCGAATAATCTTTTATTTAGAAAGGATTAACAAAATCTGATAAGACCCGGCAACAAATACAGATAAATTAAATTACCTTTTCTCACATTAAAATCTCAATATACTCTAAATCATGCATCGAACACCGGATATATAACTTGCTTGAAATGTTTCAAAGTAATGTCGAGCCGGCGAGTGAAATGGTTCAATGAACCCGCAGTGCTGCAGCGGTAAGACGGCTGCATGCTCACGCTCACGCTCACCGGCGAATGTGCGAACCGGCTTCGAGCGCTGATAAGGCGCGAGACGGAGCCAGCGTTCCAAAAATATCAATCTATAGGGCACTTTTATTTCCGAGGGGGAGTGACGCTAGGGCTATTAAAAAGTGGCATTTAAACGTTGCGTAAGTTGCTTATCGGAGATTTGAATGGATTTACGGAAATAATGCTGTGTGTTGCTTTATAAGCTTGTTGGATTGAATTTTGTTATGTTTTGTAGTTTCGGTTGAAGTTGCCATAACAAGTGTTACAGAACCATAATAAAGATGTTTTTATTTATAAAACTATTGTTTTTTTGTAAGAGATGAAAGCGTATAAAATTTGTTATAATAATTTGTAAAAAATTATATCTATAAATAAAATTAATAAAATATAACAGAAATTTAGTGTTAATGATTTTAACTTGATATTCTATCAAAATGCTATGAAAAAATAAGCTTATAAGCAAGAAGCCATACTCTAATAGTATACAAACATCCAAAACGTATAGCATACGTTTTCAAAGATACTACCGACGATTAGATAAGACCAAAGTGAATCCCCCCAATTTTTAGCTAAATTTAACTCTAAGACTTGTATACAAAGCTTAATTAGCTAAATTATTTACATTTAGTCTAATCTACTTATCAACATATATCGCTATTCCATTGACTAGAAAAACATCAACACGAACCGCTAAAATCGCGACGCGGTCATCCGCATTGACTGTGGACATGAACCAAACCCACGCTCTGCCCACGTCTCTCAGGCAGAAAGCTTGAAAGAAACTTGCCGTTCCTTAAATAAATCCCAACACAGTACATACGAGTACGGTATCTCGTGTTTCGCACAACTCAGGTGCGCTAAACCGCATCGGTGTATTAATGCAATTTTATTGTATTTACTGTCATTAATCTTGCTCTTTCTTCTATTTTTAGAAACGGACAAGTAGTGCGTGTTTCTTTATCGAGGCCTTTTATTTTCATTCGTTACTTTTTCCTCTGCGATTTAATTATGTATGTACACGTCTGCAAGCGACCTCTAGACATTTTCGGAATTTCATCGGGTCGGCTTTTTGCACATACACGCTCCGTACCTGTTTACGTGCTCCAGTTTTATTACGTCACAATGACAGTCCAATATCAATGGGGATGACAGATTCGAGAAAATGAAAACAGAATGAGAAAAATTCGAGATTCCCAGCGACGCCGGCACAAACTTTTCCGTGATGTATATAGCTAGAGCCCGAGCGGCTTTTGCTGTGTAAAGCTTTCGACGAAACTTTCACCGGTAATTTATGCTTGAACCGGCTCTTGATCTTCTGGCCGCTCGATAATATTAAAGCAAACTCGCAGCCGCGGAACTTGGCTATACAAATTTATAAAAAAAAAAAACAGAAGACTAAATTTAAAATCACTTGCAACATACTGATCATACAGTAATTATCGTTCGCGCGAAAGTACCGCTAAAGCATCCCGAGAAACTTGCTTTTTTCTCTCTTCACGTAATATATATACACTCGCACACTGTATAGAGCGCACTTTTCACTTCGTTCCCACTTGCATACCCCGGCGAGCTGTAGCTACCCTATACTACTTACATGTCTTTCTTGCAAATGTATGGTCGAGTTGGGTGGTACAAAAGCTAGCCCCGCAGCCTCGTTCCGTTTTCTCTCCCCTCGGCGAAACTCTCTTCTGCTCCAAAATGTCTCCCGTACGTGTGTATCTCTCTCTGATGGTGCGTATGTACACGCGAGAGTCCCGTATATCTGTGTTAAATGTGTACGTATATACGGCGGAGCTCGGCCGACTGTATTATCACGTGTGTGTCCGGTATTCAGCACGTTTAAGATCTGCTACATGCAAATGTATGCGCGTCTCTGTATACACACATCCACAGCGAGCGAGCGAGCGCGTTCGTGTGCGTACTTGAACTTATTTTTGCTTTAATTTTAACGTTTTACCTTGAAAGCTGGACGGCGCGGTGTGTGTGTGTACGTGCGTGTGCGCGGCGCCAAAGAGACGAAAGTGCGGCTTTAAAGTATTAATAAAAACTTAGGATATAAATAAAAGTAAGTAAGAGAAAAGAAAGTAAAGTGTAAGAAAAGAGAAAGAAGAGAGGCGGAGAGACCGGCACCGATCGGCGAATCGGAGCGGACTGTCTCTGCTGCGCCCTTAGCGCACGCTAAGACCGGACTGCCGGCGGCCTCTCCCGCTTGCTCCGAGCTGACGAAGACGAGGACGAGGACGACCGCAGAGCGAGAGGGAGAGAGACGACGAAGAGGGAGACATTTTCTTATCTCTCTCTCTCTCTCTCTTTCTCTCTCACACACGCACGCATACGCAGACTCAGCGCGGTGCGTGTGTGGCCCGCCTCTCCTTCCCTATATACTTAACACGCGGCTCCCTCGTGCCACGGTAATGCGCCGGCGATTATGCCGGACTTTGGTCAAATAGCCCGAGTAAATTTGTGGATCGCTGCTCCGTCTCTCTCCTTCTCGTCTGAGGCAAAGGTGCCGGTTGTTGCGCGTTCCGCTGTGTTTTTTAGCTGGTTTTCGAGGAGATTGGTGACTTTCTGTATATTTGGCGCCGTCGCGACGTTCGCGTCGAGTGTATATGATCACGCGACGATTTGGTGTCTGTCTGGTCGCGGTGGATTTATGAAGTAACAGCCATGTATTTAATCCGTGATCATAGGCTGTTGAACTGGCTGCCGCTCGTTCTATATTTAGAGCTAGCGAATTTTCGCCAATGATGAATGCTTGTTTTTATTTGGGATTGAAAAATGTCGACTTGAAACTTGAACTTGCCCTTAAATGCGCTTGGAAATAAAAGGGTTGAGTTTAGGAGATAAAGAAGTTACGTTTGTTTGGGTATTTGAGTTTATTTCAAATTTTAGAATGTAGGTCAAGTAAGGGGATATGATTCCTTATTAATACATTCAATAGATAATTAAGTTCATTAAGGGGGTGTGATTTGTTACTAATACTTTCAATAGATAAGAATAGTTTAAATAAAAAGTTAAATAGTAGAACAATTATTTTGGAAATTATGACTTCTGCTTTAATATGCGCGTAGGAAATTATACTTTCTCAGTTTTAAATAATGTAAATTTGATAATTTAGTTTATAAAAATTTTAAATATTAGTCACCAAAAATTCTAGTTCTATTTATAAGAAAGTTTCTACAATTTATCGCAGCTTAAGTTCTCAATCGCAATTCCTTGGTATAAATAACAGAAATATTTCTGGAAATTTTTATTCTAAAAAAAAATTAATCACAGAATAATAATATTTATCTACTTTGACAATGTTGTTGAGCTAATAATAATAAAATTGTAAATTTTATATATGAATATTCCAGTTTTTACTACTGGAATTTTCCTTATACAAGATTCGGTAGATTTTAATCAGACAATATTTCTCACAGTAGATAATAAAATCAAAACTGTATAGACTTAATTTGAAAACAAAGAAAAAAAATTAAATTAGAATTTTATTACGAAAATTCATCTGTTGAATTAATAATTTATATAATAATTATTTTAGTTACTACAGCGTGAAGCGGTTTGTTGAAGATGTTGCATAAATGAAATAATCATAGTACCACATCACAAGAGATGTGCAAGTTACACCTTGAACCGGATAGCAATTGTAGATAATGATGTACTAGAAAATAATCAGTACAATAAAATATGCGAAAATACATTCACAAAATCTAGCGAAGATTACGTTCGATAGGATATATATCTCAACGTTAAGTTTTCGTTTAATATAGGGCACTGGTGGGGGTTTCTATCAAAACAACTTTAAACAAAATGAGATGGAATAATAGATCAGGTCAATTTAAAAAGGCATTTTCTTATTTATACTTTAAATATAGTTAATTACAGTTTTTTTTATTTTTAATTATTTCATTTTTCTTGTTTAATATTTCTATTTAATTTGGTACATTAAATAAAGAATAAATCTTAACGACAAACTAATCGTTATTCTAGCACTATTCATATTATTTCTTATTGAAAAATTATAGAGAGGGGGAGAGAGAGGGAGAGAGAGAGAGAGAGAGAAAATTGAGAAAATTGAGAAAAATACAATGTTTTATAAAATTTATTACTGTTGAATGAATAGTTATTGAGTACAGCTTTTTTTTTTAATGCTATAACTGTAAGAAACTAATATATGTCAGGCCCGTGCCGAGGCCTATAATATATATTGGGACATGCTGACTGCACGTAAAGCCATAAAACAATAAATAAAGGAGCAGCAGAGATTTTGCAAGGGTCAAGCGGTTTTCCCCGAGCCATGGATGCGTTGCGGTGAGGGAAATGGGGCAGTCTATCCAGAGATGTCCGATGAGTCAGATCAACCCTCGTTTATATACTTTTGTTCACATTCCGTACCTTTCATTGTCGGGCAAACACGTGTTAATAAAATTACGACGTTATACATATTTTTGAAATTATAGTTCTGTTTATCCACTTAATGTCGCCAGTTACTAACATAACATTGATTAAATCATGCATTTTTGTAATTTTAATTCTCTCAAATTGTATAGTTGTTGATTGATTTTATGTTATTAAAAAAAAAGAAAATATCTGTTCGTTAACATTTATCGTCCTCAAACACTTAAAACGAAGATTATAAATATAAATACTTTAGATAAAAAATATTATTAATACAAAAAATAAAATCTAAAGATGTGGAATTGCATACATTTTTTTGAAATAGAACTATTCTAATTATTATAAGTATTAGTGAAGAATTCGTATTAGATATTGGTATTAGTGCAGTTCTATATAAGTATGAATTATTCAATATTTACGCATAAATAAAAATAGTTATTTCATTTAAATCTTATTATAAAACTAATCCTTTGATAAAAACTTCGAAAAATAGTAAATTTAAATATTTTATTGTTATAGAAAAACTAAATGTATGAAAATAGAATTAATGTTGTTCCCCTATAAAAAAGTTATGACCGGATAGAGTGAAGCTAAAATAAACTTCTTGCGAATGGCTCATGTACTGCGTATACGTGTGTTGATAAATTTGAATTATATTTGTATATTTTTAAATATCATTAATTATTAATTCCATCGTTCTAAATAATTTTATGACATATCCCCGTTAATATAAGAAGGAGAAATTCTGATATTGCTTCCTCAAAGAGGAAGCTGTATAATAGTTAAAATAAAAATTTCCTTACAACTTTCTAGAAACCGGAGGAAAGGTGTATTAGAAATTCTAATTACATGTTTTTAGAAAACGTCTGCATGAGTACGTATAAGTGGATGTGTGGATATGTGTTTAGACACTTTTTAAAAATTATGTATATCAACTATAAATACTTCCAAACACGTATATGTTTTTGCAGAAACTTTTTCTTTCACTACCACAAAGTTTTCTCAGTTAGGTCACAAAATTAGTATGAAAAATTTTGAAAAATTCTCAAGTATAACTCGTCTTCGGCTCGCGCTAGCTCACCTTGGACTCATACTGCAAATTTCACACTCTGTCTAAAAAAGTCCATTTTATGCTCTTGGTACATAATATACTATTTTTTAACGCAGGCACGATTTACGTATTTTATTGCCCTCAAAAGCAGGCATAAAGCAGAAGGGACAAGAAATATAGTATGACACTTTCGAAATATCTTTAATCTTAAGAGGATGAGTATTGTGATGATCGGTCTCTCTAAGAAAATGCGTAAAATTAGTATTTAACTCAAATGCTATATAATAATATTGCCAAAATACTGGTAAAAAATTCCAAATATTATTGTAGCAAGATTGTATTAATATTTTACAGATATTATACAAGATACTGCTGTATCTAGATTGTGCCAATATTGTACCAATTGTAGCAATATTATAGCAACATCATGCCATTAATATTGTGTCAACATTGTGTCAGTACTGTAGCAACATTGTGTCAATATTGTGACAATATTGTAATAATATTGTAGCTATAATAAAACTTGAAAATTATTTCGGCGTTTAAAAATGTATATACTATAATACAAAGATATTGTATAGTATTTACATTTTTCTAATCATCAATTTATAAAGATTAAAATGTAGGTTTAAAACTTTTTACTTCCAGATTTCATACTTTTGACTTTAGAGTGTATTCTTTGCTCAGCTTTGATTATTTTATTATTAATAATAAATACAACAATTCGCTTTTATTTGTCTCTGTCAATGCTTATTCTATGAATGTTCAATCCCGATAATCAAGCTTATTTTGTTTTAAAATCTTCTATTTTTATAAAAACAAATCAAAATTTACAATTTGGGTGACTTTATTTAATATATGCATTTACAATTATAGAAAATTTAATTCGGTCATTTTATTTTACATTTTAAAATTCGGTACAAACCGATTACCTTTTATTTTTCAAATAAGTGACTTATTTATTGCTGCATATATGTAAATGTTATTTTTAACTTGGCCAATTTGATTGGGGAAATTTCTACCAGGGTTGGCTTATTCCTTTTTATCCGGTTTTACGTCATGTTTTATTTTCGCCCAACAATCTAAGCAAACAAAATTAATAAACAAAAAACTATATAATCTACATAGTTTTTTGTTTATAAAAAAAAATATATTGCTTTATAAGCAAATCCAAAAAAATTTGCTCTCTGCAATGATACACTCTCAGCACTGTGCAAAATTTGAATAGCCAATATTTTGAATCGTTATAGAGTGGAATGTAAAAGATTTTGTTCAAAAACTTCGTTAATGTTTAAAAAGTTTTGTTCAAAATTAAAATTTCAGAATATGAAATTAAAATTTTGCACAAACATAATAGAATGTATCATTACGGAGGGCAACAATGTCTTGAATTTATTTATATCGCAATATATTATTTTGAAAGATTTGGAAAATAAAAAATATAATAAACTTAAACTTTAATAAAATTTTTTTGATTGTATCAAGTGTACAGCATACCATAAATCTGGAACATACTGTATGTAAATGCAGAGAATATTTTTCTGTACAAAGGTTAGATCATAAATGCATATGAATGCAGTTAATCATTTTACAATTATATATAATCCTAGAAATTGAATAAAATCAAAAAATATTTTACTTTAGAATGAAGCAGTAACAGTACAATATAATAAATATAATGTTTTTATGGTATTCAATAATACCAGTATCTGTGAAACGAGTATAGTAAAAGTTATTTATGCGAATTAAAATAATATTATAGTTCACTTATAAGTCAATGTCACTTTTACTTACTTAATAATTACTTGAATTTATCTAAAATTATCATTTTATATTAAAGTTTGTACAAAATTGAGTCCTTTTAAATTATTAAAACTACACTATTTCTTTATTTCTTCTCCTCATTGAGGTTATATTTTGTTTTAATTTTATCAATTTCTTCCATCTTCTTATCAACATCTACTCGCTTGAAAGCCTTGTTGCTCTGGTAATATAAAACAACTAAATATCGGTTACACACATTGAAGCCACTGAGATGATCACAAGCATTTTTGGCATCAAAAATATCTTCATAAACTACAAACGCTGTTCCTCTCGTTTCAGCAGTATTACCACTAAAAAAATTTTACATCATATTAGATAATTGTAATGCAGGAAAATAAATATAATAATAATAATAAATTTTTCTCCACATGGTGCATAAAGTGCGTACTGTACGCCCTGCGGGTGAATTCTACAGCACGCATTTTACGCTCCTCGTGGAGAAAAATAGTATATGCACCATGGGAGTAAGTAAAGATCGGGTGACAATTACACACAGTCTGAGACATTCTTTACTTTTACTCCCTAGGTGCATAATATACTATATAATACTCACACTCTAATTTGTCTTATAGCTCCATATTTACCAAAAATATCATACATTTCCTCGGCTGTAATTTTATAAGGCAGATTTCTAATATACAAAACTCTGTTTACTTCTGGTGGCAACCTTACCTATAAACATTATTATTATAAGCATCCTTACTAAATTAAAAAGCTTAGATATTATATTTAATAATTTTATGAAAATATACTTAATACTTAAAAGTTTTTATCATATTTTACTTCATAATAACAAAAATAATGAATATATAATAATTTAAATCATTTTTAATTTCAAATTAATTATAATTGAAAAAGTAAAAACTTACATTTGCCCGCCGTTGCAACATAGCCATCGCCATCTTGAATAGTTGTATTTATTTCACTCTTGATAACAAATAGATATTTAATTTTTATAGATTAAACTAGTTTACAATAGCGTAAGTATAAGCCCTTAGTCGTCTTTGCCAACGAGAGTTTACGGAAACAGGTTATATGTTTAGGAAGATCTTGGCTGTTGTCCTTGCTACTGTGCTTCACTCTTCATGTGTATA
>JAPYZA010005476.1:0-21059 GCA_030522685.1 Eupelmus azureus
TGAGGTGTAAAGGTTAGTCCGATTCGAAGGGTAACTGCTGCGCCTGTAGACGGCGCTGCTTGAACGCTGACTCGGCGCTTGGGGTACTCCGATTAGGAGTAGCTACTGCTCTTTTTCCGCGAGTAGCGTCTGACCCTCATTTTAGAGCTCAGGCGGTACTTGAAGAGCAGTAGGTGCGTCAAAAGTTTTTCAGTGAAAAGAAAATTAAAAATGGCGCTCATTGGAAAGCAGGAAGACTTGATACATGTGCCCTGGTCATCTGTGTAAATAAAAACATTTTTAACATTTAATAACAAACACAATACGGGTGCATTTAATTGTGAAATCTAATTAATTTAATTATTATTTTTATTCTAATCGAAATGTACGATATTAACCTATATGATTTTTTCTCCCCCTAATCTTTGTCAAAATATAAATATTACGCTTTATACTTGTAAACAATATAGATTTTATTAATAAATTAAACAATTTTAGAGCAGAATGGCTCCTAGTCTACAAACAGATTTATTCAGGCGATTTGGTCGAGCAATACAAAGCTTGCGAGATCCTTCTTGTATGGAAAGCAAGGTTTTACAATTTACTCAACATTACATTTTTATTTCTTCATTTCAAAATAGCTTATTAAATGCTAATATTTAATTTATTTTAGGATACCAAAATTGCCTGTTGGCGTAGAATGTACTTTGAATTTGATTCAAGTCTGTGTTCGGGATAGAGATTGGACACCAAAGATCAACTGTGGTAGAATGTCCATTTCTTATGAGAATGATTTACGAATGATGTATTCAACAGTAATCATGAAATTTTTAAATCATATTTCTAATATTGCACATAATAAGCAAACCTCCCTGTTTATCATTGCTAAGCAATTGAATATTCCTGATTGGATTGTTGACCTAAGACATGACACAGCACATGGATATGAACTGCCATCCATTGATGTTATGAGAGTTGTTGCTAATTTCTTATTGACTTGGCTGCATGTAAGTTACTGCATTTTTTAATACTTTAATTTTTTAATTGCCTATATAGCAGATTTATTACATTCATTACAATGTTGATAAAAAACTTAGTAAATAAGTTAAATATATTTCGACATGGTACTCAAAGGATCATTATGTAATGACTAAATCATATTTTAAAACACATTTTTTACATTAAAAAATTTTTTTTTATTTATTATTGTAAATAGAGATAATTGTAGAAAGTAAGACTCTTTTGTAGCAAATTTTCTTCATGTGAAAAAGTGCTTTATTTTGGAGAAAATAAAAAATCTTTTACGTCTCTTACAGACAATTATAAAGAATAATTTGGGTTGAAATTTTGCCTGTAGATCTCCTTAAAGGTTTGATGCAGTTTACGAATTAATATTGGAAAACATTCAAATATGATATGTTCAATATTTATTGTAGGAAGAATATTGGGCAGCTGAAGCAAAAAATTTACAAGAAGCTCAAGAGTTAGAAGAACTACAATACTTCAATTCTGAAGATGAAGAAAATTTTATTGATTTGATAGAGTTATGGACTACTGTGAATTTGTATATAAGAACTAAGCATATTTTTGTATCAGATCTTCCCGATACTGAAATAAGGTAATGATCTTTTTTAAATATGTGTATTCAGAAAAATGGAAAGCTATAAGTTGAATTTAAATGCCCTTTGTTAAAATAATTATGATGTTTCTTTTCTTTATGTGGATACTTTAAGGGATACTCTAAACAATCTGTTTAGCACAATGAAAGTAACAAATTCTGATGGAAAACTATTTTCTGTTACTGAAGAAACAGAACTTTCAAATATATCGTCTGCATTATTAACAGAGCTATCAAAAAATCTTAATAAAGATTCTGTTGTGAGAAAGGAAAAAGTTATTATTGATTCTATTATAAGCAATGAGGCATTTTTAGCAAGCACTGAAATTTTGTCTATTTTTATTGAAGAGAGCTCTTCTAATAAAAGTAATAATTGCTTACCACAATCATTAATAGAATTTTGGAAAGACTTTCTCCTCTTGCTTCAAGAAAAAAAGATATTACTATCACTATTTTTACAGCTGTTTGAAGTGATTAAGAAAGAAAAGGATACAAACAAAAATCTCTTAGCTTCATTATGGATAAAAACTATCGCTCAAGCATATAATAAACAGAAAATTGCTCGACATGTATGCCAAACTTTAGAACAAAAGTGTGAAGTAGAAAATCAAAAGCTATCTGCGAAAGCTTTTATGAAAAATGTTGAAAGCCAAGTAGAAAAGTGTTACCCTGATCTTAAAAATGTCCTTACACTTAATATTAATGGAGATTTTCCCAATTGTTTAACGGATGATAAATTTGTGAATAGACTGTTGCTACACTATTACGAATTTTCAGAGCATTACATTCCTGAGATCATAAAAATGTCATCGTTCCTTGATTCCGATACTGCCGCCAAAGAAAAATTATTAAATCTTATGAAAATATATTCATTAACATATAAAAAAGAAAAAATGGAAATTGAAGATAAACTGGATAAGATTTACACTGACGAGGATGTTAAAGAAGCGGTAAGAAAACAAGAAAAGAAACAAAAGACTGAACCGATTAAAAAAGAACTATTAGCTGATGATAAAATTCGTAACACAAGTTGGGAAATTGCTCCAGGTATATATGAGTATATACATATATGTATGAATTTTAGAAAGATTAACATGTTACTATAATTTATATTCATTTCATTAATCTTCACTACCGAACAATACTAACAGAATCAATTCCTTATTTCAGACAACTGTGATTGGAGCACATGTCCGATTGGTATTCTACCCTGGCAGGTTCACGATATTGATCCTACTGGACAGTTCATTGTCCCACCTTCTGAAATCCGCTTCGCAATTGTCTCGAACCTGAAACTGCCAAAGATCGTCGATTCCAGTAAGCTTCGGCAGCATAGTAAAATCCAGTGGGAAAACCTACTGAAGAAGCAAAAGAAGAACAAAAAAAAGTCTAAGGGCGAAACGACCGTTGATAGCATGAAAAGTTTAACAGCAAAATAAAGTGTGGAACCGAATACCAGAAGCTGAATATCCGTTCTGTTTCTGGATTGAAACTAAAGTTTTTCTTTGAATTTTTTTTAATAGAAACTTTATTTGAAGTCAATAATTTTTTTGATACATTATCACTTTTTATCAATATATTTTTAGTTTTTAAGCTTTCAATAATGCAATAATGCAAATTGTTATTAAAAGCTTCTAAATTCGTATTTTTTTTTTATACATTTTGTTATTTTAATCTTTCTAATAAATAGATAAACTGTCGTATCAAAAAATTATCTTGTTTAAATAATTTAAATGAAAAACATGGCATTAATTTAAATAATAACTAATACCAAAGTAAAGTTTTGTACAAAGTTTATTGATTTACAGTCTCCAGGCTCCGTACTAATATCCCTTTTTACAAATTATTTAAAATAAGTATTTGTACATCAACCACATATATAAAAGATAAATAAAATAAGTAGTAACAAAATAATTCTTACATTATGCAACGTATTCTTTGAAGAATTGAAAAAAAATAGAGTGCATAAATGTGAAAGTAAATTTTATATTGTGTAAGAGACTGAAAAATTATTAAATTATCACAATATGTAGGCACCATTGGTTCAATTGATAAACATTCACAAAGTTTAACATGAAAATTGAATAATAACTATACTTTTGATTATAAAATTTTTAAATAAAATAAATTGTCTATTTGTGATTTTATAAACATAGATAGTTTGTTAGATTTTAGTCTAATCAAAATAGAATAATACTGTGACCTTGTAATGTTTGATATATTAATACTACAGTAAGAAAATTGAATTTAAAAGTATTCATTGAAAGCAAGTTATTTAAAAAAAAGCTTGTAAAGAAAAAATGTGAAGTTTATCAACAACATTTTAATCTTCCATTACCACTTGGAATGTCTTTGGTGTTATATGTGTATCATAGGAAAATATGAATTTTTATTTTAAAATGAAAAGATTTGTTTATCGTGCGTTCTTGATTTTTTGAGAATTTCTTGCAAGTATTTACTAGACTCTAAACCAAATCCATCGATTGGTACGCGTGACATAGCAGCAATTCTATAAAGAAACAATATTAATTTTTATATGTACATGTATAAATTTACGAGAGAAACAAAAGATATAAATTTTACCTTCCACCAGAAAGATTATACAAGAATTTCCAATACGAAATTCTTAAATTTTGTGGTTCAACAATAGCAGCATGAAATAATACTGCTGTACTAAAGCAATATAACAGTATCACAAACCATTTGACTTCAGGTACATTTCCGCTCTCTACTCCTCTGTTCCACATAAGCTGTAAATTTAAAATAATTTAATATTTCTATGTTGCTAAGTATAAAATATATATTTATTCTATTGTAACAAAATTAATTTACCTGTAAAGCTTTCCACATAACGTAAAGAGCAATAGTATTATCTGGATAGACTACAAAAGACATACCAGCTACTAAACCAGCAATAATAGCATATTCTGGCGAGTCTTTATTACAACTTCTTCTTAATGAACAAGATACTAACTATAAAAGAAAATAAATTATATGTTATATTGCATTTATTTGCAATCAATCAAATTCTTAAAATAAATTATAGTTTAAAATTTTAATAAGTTAAAAACGTTACTAATTTTTTTGGTAATTAAGTAGATTATACGGTCGCTACGCGGCCACTGATTAGATTGGCTAAGATTACATTTGTTAATGGAAATAAATAAAAAAAAAAAGTTAGAACTCATCTCTCGGCTACTCAGATAACGAATAAACAGTCAACAATAAAGTACATGTTAATATTTTATAAAGGGATTAGTACTTTAACTTACTTTATATAAACTGGCAAATCCTCCAAGAAAGCAGGCTAAATTTAATGTTCCCTTTTTAAAAAGGGTTTCTTTAAATTGTCTTGGTTTTCGTACTAAAGTTTTAATTCCAAAAATTAATTTAAGTCCGATTTGTACGCAAAATCCAAAGCTAAACATTTTCACAGCACCCTGAAAGATATATGAAAAAATTTATTTTTCAAACCTAATGTACCATTATTGAAATTAAAAAAAATTTTTTCTCACCCCTAAAATATAATGTACACAACTATTCGGATGAGGACATGTTGGATGTTTTCCTCCTACAGTTTTTATTCTATCAATCATGAGTTTATATACCCTTAAAGCTTTCCATACTAAATTAAGAATTGGGTTTGATGACTTCTTACTTAGATTTTCTTTCCTTTTAAAGGAACTAGTGGATTTTGTAGGCTCATTTCGTTGCTCATGTCCTTTTTCTTCATAAGGACCAAGTCCTAATCTGTATTTTATAATAAAATTTTATTTTAAAAAATTTAACAGGGTCCGAAAGTCCTATAATTATCAAAGACGCTGATTATACAGTTTTTTTAAATACTAAAAAATTTCAAACCAAAATTCTGAATTACTTAAAAATGGTATTTAAGCGAAATTTCTTATTTATCTCCATGAATCTAAAAATTTTGTATGCATTGCTTTTATGATTTGAGATTTTGCATAATGATGCATTTATAAAAAGAAGAGCAACTATGTCTTGGTTTTGCACAATTCATTATATTTATTTAGTTTTAAGTATTTTTCTAACAGTTAGTTACAATGTTCACTTGATCATTAAAAATTGAGTTTCAGACCCCATTAAGTTAAGCAGTAATTAACTTGTTAAAAAGTTTTTAAATTCAATGAAAATAATAAGATTAAATTCATTCCAAATTAAATTTACCTAATTATTCTGTAAATAGAATCACGATTATCACTTTTACATCTAAAGAAATATAACAACATTGCCATTCCAGCAGCAAATATATAAACTTCTCCTCTAGGAATGACAGTAGCATATCCTCTAAATACTGCCATTCTAAATAAAGTTTCTGTAGCCTAAAAAAATATTTAAATGACAGTTATTAAAATTATTATGTAGACATAGAAAAACGTATATTGAGGCAGAACATACACATTAAACTAATTTTGATTTCTCAAATGTTCATAAATATAGGAAAAGAAACTCTAGAAACTACAGAATTTCAAATATTTACTAAAAGTAACAACTGAGTTTCCCCATATAAAAAAAAATACAGTTAAAATAACAACTCTCAAGTGCTTATTTAATTCATACTTTTGAACAATTAATAGTTTCAAGGTGCAAGTATTATGTTAAATGTAAAAATCTCACAATGTTTGTAACATATAGGCATAACAGAGTTCGTCTTGAAGGTCTTTCCAGAATAATGGCAGTAAGACTGGAGAAAAATGAAGGAACAAATGAGACAGTAAATATATTAAAGTGTCCTAACATTCTCCTAAAAGTATAAAGGTATATTTTTATAAATAAAAACGGTTAACAGAAACATAGTTAAAAGTACATAAAAACATATAAGTAAAAGATTTAACTGTTACCGAAAAAGACAAGTAAACATTGAAAATGCAAAGGCGCTCCATGATAAAAATGCAGTGGATTGCAAAATACCCAATATAGTCTTTTTGAGGTCATCAAGTGTTGGAATTCTTCCTTTTGTCAGTAGTGTTATCTAAAAGAAATGAAGTACTCATTATTCAAATCCAATTCATATTCTATCATAAAAAAAGTAATAAAATATTAATACAGCTGTAGTTTGAATATTTTCTTTTTTATCATTGGAATAAATTTAATATTTTTGTAGAATAACAATAAGTTAGAATTTCTGAGAATAACTATATTTCGGAGGCAAAACACAAGGATAATAATGTTGAGAGAGTAACTTACAAAGTAGAGCGTAGAATATATCCTAAGGCAGTCCTGCACTGCATGAAGGCCTAGTCCAGCAGTGGCACTAATGCACGAAGTACACCAGGGATGAACGTATTCTTTGCAAGAGGCCTCGATGGCAAATTTGCTTAGTTTGGCAGGCATCTCAATGGGTGGCACTTTATCTTTTAGTCAGTGAAACAACTATGGCTGTAAGTAATTGACGAATTAGAAAAAATTTAAATAAAAAACCCAAGGCCATAGAAGCAATTACTTGATGGAAGTGAGCAAAAAAGTGATAAGAAAAAAGGAGCAATAAAAAAAGATATATGTAAAAAATGATGTTTAGTCGCAGTATGTATTGGTCAAGAAAACTTTGGCTCTCATAAAATGTTGATATTGTTAAAGAAACTACCTTCCGACATGAGCGCATCAGCATTGGGCCACTGTCCAGCCTTTTGTCTCCGTCACAAGTAGAAATGGTCACACAACTCCATAGAGGCCTGGATGGAGAAGCACATAGCCTGCACCTGGAATGTGAATATGCAATAAGAAGAAAGAAGAGAGAGCTAGAGAGCCTCTAATCAACAGTAGAGAGATAAAAGTTTGTAAAAAGCTGTAAAAAAGGAGAGTGCAAATGTAGCCGAAAAAGTAAGAAAAAGAGGAAGAGCGCGCACTGGTTGCGTAACTACCTATATCTCGCTCTTGTATTACATCAAGAGAGTATAGAGGAGAAACGGGATGCTGCTCGCGATTAATGGCTATCGAGTCGATAAGAGAAAATTATAATTTTCTAGAATCGGGTGAGACGCGTGTATATATAATAAGTATGTATATATATATACCTATATAGGTGTATAAACAAGAAGCAGCTGTCAGTTGACGTTTTGCGCTCGCTCTCAGCCGCTCTCTGACTCTGACGTGCTCTCGTTTGTTGTGCTTCTGTATACTCTGTCACTCTAGCCCCCACACTGTGTCACTGTGTCCCTCTCTTTTATACTCGGGCACACTCTCCCTTTACTACTTATCTGTATATATAACTACTTATAGCTCAGTCCTGCGCGCTGACCGCTGGCGCGCTACTGAACGTAAATACTTATATGTACACTGCGCGTGAGTCTGCAGATTAAAATATTACATGCGATAGGTATAGTCGGCCGCATTTGCTGGAGATATATATATACACACACACACACACACACACACAGCTACGTATCACCTACTCAAGTATATATCGCAGTGGGATAAGAATCTAGTTACTCGATGATCGAGCGAGTCTGTAATGAATGACATCCCGCGAGTACGCGAAATACGAAAGAGGGGTTATTAACACGTAGTACCTTGTACTATATTTGCACTCTTCGGTACTCGTATACTCGTCAGAGCTCGGAAAGTCCTGAGTATGCGAGTCGTGTATCGTGTTCTGCTCTGCCGGCTGCTAGAGTGTTATATATATATATGTGCTGGACTGTTCTCGTCACGTACTCACGTCTCTGACAGTAAAGTGACGATCAGTGAGTGAGAGCTTTTTTATTTCGTATTTTTTCTAGTTTAACTGCGCGTGGGTTTGGAAGGATAAAAGGAAAAGCTATAACACACTTTTTTATCTACTAGTAAAATTGGACATTTCTCTCTAGCTACACGAAACACTCACTCACACATTTGTTGAATTTATTTATAAAATAACAGTCGAATATATAAATATAAATTTTTATTAAATATTTGAATCAAAATACGTAATTCATCTAATTCATCATTAAAATTCTACACAACACTTAAATATTAATAAATTCTTTTATGTAATTAACATGTATTTATATTTTTTTTTTAAATTCACTATTTTTTTCTTAAGAAACGTACATAAGTAGGATATTGTGCAAAACACGATAACGGATTACGATGCATTTTAATTTTCAAGCTTAGAAAATAATATGACAATGATGCATTTATTTCATAACGAAAATGATTTATTTTGGAAATATTATTTTGAATTTTTATTTAGTTTGAAACAAAAAATAATCAAATCTAGTTGATTCTCACGCCTATATATTCTATATCGTATATATATATATATATATATATATCACGTTTATATCTCCAGGAGTATATCGGCTGAGAGAAAAAAGGTTCTAATTCGTTTTAGTGCTAAATAAAGTAATAAATCGGATTGGCGCTAAGAAAAGTCATAAGTCAGTTAAAGGGCTTAGAAAAGTAACTACTCGTTCGAGTGCTAAGAAATGTAACAACTCGGCCGAGCGCTAAGAAATATTACGATTCAGAAGCTCCTTTTTTCATTATCATTTAAGTTAAGACAATAAAAATTAAATTAAACTATTACATTAATTATTAAATGAATTGTTTTTTTTTTATTATTATTATTAAACAGGGTATAATATAAAAATATTTTTCTAATTGTTCTAGCGGTTCTTAACTTAAATGATAATCAAAAGCTTTTGAATAGAAACACTTTTAGAGCTCAGCCAAGTTGTTATATTTCTTAGCGCTCGATCGAGTAGGTATTTTTCTAAGCACTTAATCGACTTATTACTTTATTTAGCGCTAAAATGAATTAGAATTTTTTTTCCTCTCAGCCGACGATATACGACTAATCAAAATGCTTATTACAATCGGCGCCGTATCATTGCTACCTAATCAAGAATAAATCCTATTAAAACTACCAAACTGGCTCGACAGTCATAGGGCATTATCCAGACTAATTCTTCAAACTTTAAAGAATCTTTCAAATTCACCTGGTCAATTTATAATACATTTTTACTCTCCACATTTCACAGAATCTATCCTTAAACCACAATCTACGATAACAACAATTAAAGAACTATAATTTTAAAAGAACTAAGCCAACTTGAAAATAAAACTATATTGTGTCAATCTATTTTACCGCAAAATATTATTGATCAAACTGAACAACTTGCAAAATTAGCGATACGCCTACAATACAAAAAAAAAGATGTACGGAAAAAATCAGCAAACAATAATAAACAAAATGTATACGATTGCAACCCATCACATAGATTTGATAGAAAGGAACAAATAATACTACTAACTAGACTACGAATCGGACACACCAAATCCACTCATGAACATCTACTAAAAAAATCAACACCCAATATGTGCAAACAATGCAATAACGAATTTTCAACATTACCTAGTATTAAAATGTCCCACATTCGAAGAAGAAAGGAAAAAACATAACTTCAAGGAAAAATTAGAAGAAATACTCAACGATTTCCACCATTGTAAAAGTATTTTAAAATTTCTAGAAGAAATGAACTACGACAAGCTAATTTAACTCAACAGATGTAACGTTCACACGAATCTGAATTGTCATTAATAAATTGATCACACACACTGAAATACTTACAAACTTAGCTCAACATCCAACTGTAACTGTATTAACATGTACTTGAAAAATAATGAAAATTTGTAACACGTATATATAATTTTTCTGTGTAAATTTTATTCTATTCATACATATTTCACACACACACGCACACGCACAACAGTCATTAATGTCGCCCGAATCTTTAACATATTAATCTAAATGCGTTTAAATCCATTTTTAAAAATAAAATGCAAATTTTTAATAATATTTATAAGCTATACTACTTAGTTATATGTAGGTAATATGTAGTTGAAAAAAGCAATGCGTGACATTGTTTAAAGATTAATGAATGAAAAAAAAGGCGAGAAACAAGAAAAGATCGATGTTTTATTAAATTTGTCGAGCTCAGTTAATACACTAATGAGACAGCTTGCGTGACTGATGTAGATACGTATGTTTTTGAAGCATCTTTTTATCTCAGAAAATAAGCGTTATTTCAGAGGATTTTATTGATTATTTTTACATTTTTACATAATTTGTTTACATTATTTTCCTTGATATGTCGTTGTTTTCATAATATTTTATGTAATTTTTGCTAAATTTATCAAGTCTGTTGATGATGTAATTTTGGAGAGTTTTTGCTTAATTTATCAAAGATCTCCCTTTATCGTTTTTTTTTGTACTTTAAAATTCGAGGGGTTGCAGCATTAAGCTCCCTAGTAAATAACTAAATATGGGCGTATAAATGTATTTATATGTATGTATATATACATATGTGTATATGTATTTTCATGTATTTTTAGGCCCTATGCACTTAAAAAAGAACAAGCTCTTGTTCTTTGTTCCTTAAGAAAACACAAGGAACAAGAGCTTGTTCCTCATATATATGTATAGATATAGTAACCAATGCTATTCTTGTGCTTGTGTCTTGTGCCTGTGCTTTGTTCCTTTTTAAGTGCATAGGGCCTTAAGAGCTTCGGAATCAGCTGGGGTTTGTAGAGGGCGTGAAGCACTTTACGTCCGCGAGCATGAACTCGCCGGCCCAAAAACGGTTATTTTGCGTTATTGGGCATTTTTTGGGTATCAAAAAACACGAAAATCGTGCATGTGTTACTAAAACAATATTTTATGTCTATCCAAATTTGTCATTACAAAAATGTGTTAATTAATTAAGAAAGTGTCTAGGGGGACAAAATAGCGTACGCGAATACAGATTTTGCGTACGCGATATGATTTTTTTCTGCTAATAACCAATAACCCAATAAGCCAATAATCAATATAAGGTGGCAGCAACAAAAAGAGGATTATTGGGTGTATGGGTTATTGGTTTTGGATTAATTTTTTTTGATACTCCGTGCGCAAAGCTCGATTTTGCGCACGCTCGAACAATAAAGCGTATGCTAAATCTCGCTTTGTGCACGTCGTATGAAAAAATACGGTTCGATACATGAGCGAGGAAGTGATTTTAACCTCGCGTGGACTTTTCACCCTCGCTTCGCTCGGGCGCAAACGCCCCCGCGAGGCTAAAATCACTTTCTCGCACTAGTATCGAAATGTACTATTTCGGTTTAATCGTTTCGCGTACGCGAAATGTGTTTTCTCGTACGCTATTTTGTCCCCTATTAGGCACTCTCATTAGTTAAATAAGATGAAATGGTAATGAATAATTTATTGCCGTCCATTTAATTTATTTCAACATCGTACTCTCTTCAGTCTTCAGTTTTCCTCAAAAGGAAATTGAAAATAGTAAGACTGAAATTAGAAAAAGGAGCGAGAAAAAGTAGTCAGTGACCGTCACGAAGCAGCGCAGCGAATCACCGATTACCGAAGCGGCGCGGTGCGGGCGCGCCTCGGCGCACTCATGTATAGCCAGTGTCAGTATCGTATATCGAACTCACCTTTTCTCTTCCAGCACGCTGTCGCTGTGAGAGAGCAGCGCGCCCGACTGCCCGACAGATCGAAGCCGTGCCGTGTACATACGTTCTGCCTCTCTCTCTCTCTAGACGAAACGATCTGGATAGAGCGCGAGAGCGGGGGGAGAGCGAGCCAGCGAGCAGCGAGCAGGCAGAGAGAGAGCAGCGCGCGCAAGTCTCCGGGCCGTGTCGTCGTCTCGTCGTATACCTCACCTATACACACGCGCGCGCGCGCGCGAGGGCCAGCAGCAGCACTGCAGCAGTAGTAGCAGTAGGCAGTGTGCGCGGCGCGAAGAAGCGTGAAGCAGCCCGTGTGCGGAGAGAGATCAGAGTGAGCAGTGAGCAGAGAGAGAGAGACAGACAGACACACACAGACACATGCACACATACTGTACACGTAAGAAACATACGTACGCATAGAAGGTAGTGCGCTGATTATCTTGCGCGTAATCAAGTGTACGCGACGGTCACTCGACGACCACAATAATAAACAACGAGTGGCTAGTGTGGATCAGCAGGCAGGCATCAGGCAGCGTTGTTGGTTAGGTTTCGAAGCTCGGCAAGAGAGAGCCTCGCCTCTATACACACTGCACACGCACGTAAAGCGCGCGCGGCGGCGGTGGCACACTGCTCACGGAGCAAGAGTGAGCGCGTCAATATATGCGCGCGCGCGTCTGCTGGCCACTCGTTAGGAGAGCAGCAGCAGCAGCCAGCAGCAGCAGCAGCAGCAGCAGCAACAACAGCAGAATCTCAGAACTTCCGGAGCAGAAAACGGATAGGCACAGTGTCGCGCCGAGTGCGTGCGAGGCGGCCAGTAGAATCGAACAGTAGAACGAGCCCAGACGAGTGCGCCGCTCCGAGAAAAAGGGGGAGAGAGAAAGAGAGAGAGAGAGAGAGAGAAGGAAAGGAGAATAGAGTGAGCCGAGCAACAGTAGTGCGCCCGCAGTAGTTAACGTCGGTAGTGGTACGTCAGGCATATAATTCGAACGAGGTGTGAAAAGGTAGGCATCGCATCGCCGTTACGCAAAGCAGGAGGAAAAGAAGATCAAAGCGAACCCCCAGTGAGTTGGGAACGAAAGAAGAAACTCGGGCAGACGAGAGCAAACGGGAGAGGAGCAGCAGCAGCAGCAGCAGCAGCAGAAACGGCAGTCAGCGCACCAGTGCCAGCCAGCAGAAGCAGAGCACACTCGCTCGCTCACTTTCTTCTCTCTCTCTCTCTCTCTTCCCTCCTTTCTCTCTCCTCTGGTTTTTCTCTCTCTCTCTCTCTCGCTCTCTCTTCTACATAACAGTCAGGCAAAAGCTCTATCGTTCGCTCGTCTCGTCCGCTCGTTCACGCAGTAAGGAAGGAAGAAAACACCAATGGTCGTTTCGTTCTTTTTCTCTCGCTCCTAGTGTGTGTGTGTGTGTGCCTTGGCCGCCGTCGCTCTTAGAGCTCCACCTCGGGAAAAGTCGGAGCTCAGAAAAGAGATAGAAAGAGAAAGAGAGTGGAGAGAAGAGAAACAAGATAGAGTGTGAGAAGCAAGTCAAATCTAAAGAATCGAAGGTGGTGTAGCCAAAAGAGAGAGAGAGAAAGAGAGAGAGAGAGAGAGAGAGGGAGAGAGATAGAAGGAGGGAGAGAGTACAAAGCAGCAACAGTAGCATAAGCCGAATTCCTACGAGCTCGAGCAGCACAACAGTCTTCGTCGACTACGTCGCGCATTTGACGACGAACAAGACGACGCGTTGCTGCTGCTAGTGGCGCAGCAGGACGGGGCTGCTGGCTCATCGCTGAGACCAGTCAGAAAAAGTAAGAGAGAGAGAGAGAGAGAGACAGAGAGATATTCAACCCCAAGTATGCGCTGCAAGTGCAGTGAGTACAGTGGAATACAAACCGAGAGCGATTAATTTGTGCGTGTGCCTCTTCATTATATATACATATATATAAAGACGGAAAAAAAGGGAGTCAGAGTGTTAGGTATATATATGTATATACATATACATACATATATATAAATATATATATATATATATATTTACATATATATATATATATATATATATATATATTTATATACATATATTTGTATATAAAAGCAGAACAACGACAAAAAATCGTCTGCTTGGAATTTTTCACGATTTTCTCTTCGTGACAGCAAACAATTCTTTCTGCCTTTTTCATTTGCTACAAGAATTAAATAAAAAAAATATATATATATATATAAATAGTTGATTGACACAACGCAGCAGCAGCAGCAGGAGCAGCAGGAGCAGCAGCGGCAGTGGCAGCGGCGGCGGCGCGCCACCACGACGAAGCTCCATTGTAATAATACATGCCAACAGAGGGAGGAGAGAGAAGGATGATACTTAGGTGCGCGAGTGTGTGTTTTATTTGAGAATAAGGAGGGAGGAGGGAGAGAGAAGAGAAAAACGTGCGTGTGCGCGTGCCCACTCGTCGCCCTCTCTCTCGATTTCGTGAATACACATTACATATAGAAAAAAATATACATTCATATATATATATATATATATTTATATATATATACATATATTTATATATAGTGTTTGTTACCTTTTTCTTTATTTTTCGATTCAATCCGCGCTAGAGCCTTTGAGTATTTGTATAATTTGTCGGCCGCGACGCCAGAACAGGCTCTCGCATTTTATTAATAAATGCTGCACGTATCTTTCACGCGTGTGAAAATAAATAAGTAAATAAGCGAAGGGAAGAAAAGTGTTAGTGTGCGCGAGTGTCGCAATTCCGAAAATACAGTAGAAGGAAGAGGAAAGAAGATGCCGAGAAAACATAAGTAGATATAGCCGTGAGACAGCAAGACAACCAGCCGAGTGTGAAAGAGAGAGGGAGAGAGAGACAGGGAGCGAGCGAGAGTGAGGGAGAAGTAGAAAAGGTGTGTTTCCTCCTCCATCCGAGTCACCCTTCTCCGCCGTTCTCGGCTGCCTTTGATTTTTCGCGCTCTCTGAGCGGATATTAGACGGGCGAATAGCTAGATGGATATAAACGTGTAAGAAAGAGAAAGAAAGTGCGCCCAGGCAGAAGAAGTAGCAGAAGCAAGAAGAAAAGCGAGAACGGAGCGCTGCAAGAGCAGCAGTAGCAGCAGCAGCAGCAGCAGCAGCAGCGGTACCGCCGCCGCGCCATCAGCAAGACAGCACTAGCAGCAGCAGCAGCCGCCACCATATCCAATCAGCAGCAAAAGCAGCTACCGCCAGCAAGATGACCTCGCAAAATAATTCGCAAAAGCTCTCCACGACGGACCGAGTGATAAAAAGTAAGTACCTCCATATCAGTAGTAAAAGACGAACCGAACCGAACACAACCCCACCCCCCATCTCACCGACCCCCACCGACCCCCACCGACCGCCAGTTGTTGTGTTTTTTGCCTCGAGAGGGGGAGGGGATCGCAGTAGGTTAATGAGGGGAGTTGCGCGCGTTAGCGATAGACCTACGTCCTATTCCTGTTCGTGCGTCTATATCCAGAAAACCGGGATTGACCCCTCCAATACGCTATAACCTACGCTCCTTGTGTGCGTTCGTGTACAGACGTGCGTGCCCCTTCCCTCCCCTCCTCCTGACAGAGGCACAACCCCTCGCGCACACCCACACCTTCCTACACCCCTACTTCGTATTTCTCTCGTTTCTTTCACTGTATTTCCTTTGGGGATGCCATTTTAACTCTTCTCGATTTTTCGTGCGAGGCTGCCAAGCCGGAGCAAAGGATTAGGAATGATCAAAGCCAAAGAGAATTTTGAGGTTAGGAACACGCGTGTGACTGCGACGCGATCAAGTTCCTTCTTTCTCTCTGTTTTCACTGCCTACACCTGAGAATCCCAATCTTCTTCGACGCCGCCGCCGCCGCTTAATATGATACAGCTGCTAATTCACAAACTTTCAAGAAATTCCGTACTTTTTAGTACGGGGGGTCTATTCGGTAAGGCTAAAAAAACAAAATATAAAAAGTTTGATTTTACATGTTTTTCTATATCTATATATAGTGAAAATAGTGCGCGTAAAGCATTACTGCATAGACCCCTCGGTAATTTTCATAAACTGGTCCATATGAGATGACAACGTATTTAATAATATGGATTTTATGGCAACTGCTGCTGAAGAATATTAAACTACTTTCGAAAATTTATTATTTTTTTAATTTATTTATTGGTTTAATACCTTAATAACAGGTAATGTCAATTTAGCTATCAAACTAAATTTCGAATATTTTATATGCTCCCCCTAGTAAACAAATCTTATAGAACCTTATAAAAAAAGTGCATTTTAATATGTGTATTTGCACCCTCTTTTCATTTTTTTCAATATGGCCTATTTAGATTTAACAAGATACATTTAAAGCATAACGTTTATCTTTTTAAACAATTTTTTTGTCTTAAAATGTTATTTTAGAGATTTTTTTTCTTTATTTCTTCCACCTCTTTGTCACATTAATCAGTTATCTTATGCTCGTAGTATATAGGTCAAACATATTTTCTAGCAAATGAGTTTCTTTTTTGGAACATCTGAACAAATATCAAAAGAAGTTTCATAATCTTGTCGGCATCTATACTGCCTGAAAAACTTTTCAACAAAATTAAGCATATTTATTGACTTTCAATTTCCCAAAGCTTAGTTGCTCGTAATTAAATTTTTTCTTTTTTTAAAAAAAAGCTTGCTTATTCTGCTTGAAGAACTGTAGTGCCTAGTCTGATCCAAAATTTCAGTCCACTATTTTTCACCTCTTATCCTAGCGTGAAACACCCTCTTTCATTTCTCTAAATTTATTTGAGGTTATGATACTTAACCTTTTCCCTTACTTTCTCTATATAGACTTCGATCGCTTATACGCGTACTCCCGAGGGTAGTTCTTTTCAGCTTTTCCGGGAGCGAGTGGATCTTTCCCCTCGTTATTTTGGAGGTTTGACTTTGACGATCATGTATTTTTCTGGCCTATTTGAGAAAGTGCACGTACGTGCTCGCAATTCTTTTTAGCGAGTGCGCGCATAGTAGAATAGGTCGGGAATAGGTCGACCACCGCACCCTCCACTAATAGTGCATTTCGATTCGAGTGTGTCAAATCCACACAAGTATCGAACTATATTTTATGCTACGAGAGTCAAAAATCTGTGTTCTTATACCTTTTCTTCCACTTGTACAGACTCTAAGATCTATATTATTCTATTGTTTTGATTTGATAGTGATCAATACAGAATAGTGTCCAGTAAAAAACGATATAGATTTTTAATTATTTTTCACTAGTTACACTAATTAATATATTTCAAAAATTCAAGTAACTAAATTTATGTATGCATTAATTAAGAAACTGTCGTCTGAGACAAGATGTATCTATAAAAGAATTTCTGTAGAATATACCAGTTTTACCGATCGGGAAAACTTTAAAAGAGTAATAAAGGCTATCTAGATTTATCATGTATGTTAACAAAAAATCGAAATATATTGACAATATCATTGACACTGTTATCTAGATAAACGTACACCTAACCAGTCGAATATTTTACCATAAACAAATAGCGGCGTCTTCGAAATTGCAAAAACATTCGCTGCCATATCAATCCTTCAGAACCCAATTGAAGATTAGCTCTTTTTCTCCCCCTCTCTCTTCTCTCCCCTTCATCCTCTCTCTCCCTCACACTTTTTCCTTCTCTGTTTCTCTTTCTAAGCTTACCATTCCCCCTCATTTATTTACTCGGGCGATTCTTTTTTCTGCTCCTCCTACCATCGCGCTGCTTTCCATAAATTTAGGTGTCTATAGACCAACAAGCTTGCTCTTTCTTCTTTTTATGTTTGTTCCTCCGTAAGATTGCGAGTACTAGATTCTTTATTTTTTGAAAAACAAGGAAGAGATAGATAGATAGAGAGAGAGAGAGAGAGAGAGAGAGAGAGAGAGAGAGAGAGAGAGAGAGAGAGAGAGAGAGAGAGAGAGAGAGAGAGAGAGAGAGAATCAAGCGCGCTTAATTACGCTCTAACTCAATCTCAATGAACTTCGTTGTATATACTTTGATAAAGTTGAGAAAAATTATTGGAAATATCTGTTAATAATTCTTTATTACGCAAATTAATACAATATGTATCTGATGTTAATGTAAAATTATGGCAAGTTTTTTCCGTCTTGCAATCAGCAATCTTAATATTATGAAAATAAATTTTACATTTAAATTACATTGCACTTACATTGAAACTGACAATAAGATTAAAATGGAACTTAACCTTATTATCATTATTATCTCGTTTCTTTCAAAAGTATTGCCTTTCAAAAAGTTACACTCTGACAAATTGTATACAGGCATTGCCAGATGTTATATGTTTTGCATAGAACATTCTTACAAAATACAATAATGATGTAGGCCATTTAACTTTTTTCTTAAAATCTTCAACGAGTTTGACCATAACCATGCCAATAGTGATGTACTTTAAAAAAAAATAATAATAATAATAAATAAATGGTAATTTTAACAATTGAAGTTGACAATGTAATCTTTTAATTAACAAAATTTTATGACTTTTTAAAATTTTTCACCATTCTTTGAATTTAACAAAATTTGAGAAAATTTATAAATTTAAGCAATTTTGAAAATTAACAATGTAGATTTTTAACTAAGAAATTGGCGGTAAGAAGTGCTTCCGAAGTTGTTTTAGTGATTTGTCTTTCTCTCTCTTTGTCATTTATCTCTCTCCCTCTCTATTTCTCTCAAAAATTCTTTTTCCTTGACGTAACAAAAGAAGTTAAGTAGTTCTCTACCGCTCGATAGAAATTCGCGGCCAATATCGCGCGGCAGAGCCGGTCAACCTCGCGTGCTTGATAAACCTTGGACTGGTATAAGAACATATACATGCAAAGGGAGGTTTTAAGATATAAAGTAAAAATTTGCCGAGAAGTGGAAGCACGTAGTGTTGTCCTTTCTTGCTCTATGAAGTTTGCCATTTTAGGTACAGCCGTCTTTTTCATGCTAGAGGGACTTCTTTAGAAATCTATCTTTTATAAGTGGTAAACATCTGGCGAACTTTGATCTCAAGGAGTTCAAATATTTCTGTCCATATCTAATCAATTTTTTTATTTCAATTAATTATTATTTTATACAAAGCTAAAGGTTATATCTCCTAGATTTCAGGACGAGCAAACGATCCTATTTTATAAATAATCAAAAATTTTTATTACATTTTGAAAAAACTTTAACCTGAAAAATTGAAAATCTATTATTTTTTGTAGTTTATGGTAGACTTTCATAGAATAAAATTTTCTGAAAATCTAGTCTACTTTCTAAGCTGCATAACTTTAGTATTTGTGCTGATATTATTATTCGTGTTTAATTTAAAGAATTAAATTTTTGGAAAAACAAAAAAATTTTTAAACTTTGTTTTTTTGAATTACAGTTTCAAAAGATAAAAAAGGTCTACGTTTGAAAAGTTTTGAAAAAGGATTATTACTTCGGCGTTTGAAATTTTTACTATTGAAAATATAAAACCAAATTTTTGGAACTTTGAATTATCCGATTTGAGCTTCTACATAACGAATTCCAAGTTTTTTGTCGTTGTTTTCTTTATTTCGAAATCTGCTTATATCTCATTAAAGTTGAAAAACTTCGATGATTTACTGCACTATTACAGTATTTATTTTAGTTTTGGAATATTTCAAAATTAATATTGTCTTCTCCGAAAATGGACAAAAAAAGTCAAAGAATTCCCAATTTCTAGTACTGAAACTAGAAAATGGTTATCTCAGAATACCGAAAGTTTTAAGAAACACATCTTTTGTCTAGCGGAGCAAAAATACTAATTGTTCTCCCGGCACCAATTCGAGGATTTTGTATTTTCGTCCTTGCTAGACAAAAGAAAATAACACACGCTAATTATTTACCTTTCTATGTGCATAATATACTATTAAAACAGAATAAAATAAAGTCTCAAATCTTCGATTTCTCAAACTCTGAAAGTCGTTCGAAAAACACTAAAATACAAATCGCTTAAAAAATGTTATATTATATATATTATAAACTTTTGTGAATGTGTAAAAGTTTAAAGTAGATTGCTGACTTTAATATCGAGAAATAAAATTCCTGAAGTTAAACTTTTTGACACAAGAATTTATGACAGTTACAACTGTGATTGTAATCCCCATGATGATGTTTTTCTAACTTTGATCATGATTCTCACATTTTTTCTAAGAGAGAGAGAGAGAGAGAGAGAGAGAGCGAGAGAGAGAGAGAGAGAGTCAGTAAGTTTAGTTAAGTTTTTTGTTCTCTATTTATGCTCCACTGACAATAGTAAAAGGTGAACTTTAGACAGTCGCGATATAAAAGCATTTATATTCCCATGATACTTATCGCTTACACTTTGATTGAGTTTTGCTCATTTATTTTCAACCCTGAGATAACGAAATTTTTTTTCTTAAACTTCGTCACTGTTAATGGTGGTAGAACTTTTATAGCGGTTGGTCATTTTTCATGTTATCTTGGGAAAACAGCAATAGATAAATGAAACAAGAAAGAAAACGTTTCATGCTACATACAAGTTTTAAAAAATGTCGGCGAATTTGTGTTTGATAATCTGATAATTTCAAATGTTAATTTGCTGTTTATACACGACTTCTAGTACGAAAACATAATTTTAATTTTAAAGATTATTTAATTAACAATTCAACATTTTGAAATAATGATGATAACGAAAAAAATTTAAGTTGCAGTATGCCAGAATATCATTTGATCGTCCAAACATAAGACAATGTATCTGTACCTTTTTGGTGTTTTCTCCAATTCAGCTAACTGTCGGCAATCTTCGCCCTTCTTCCAAAAAGAAAACCCTCTCTCATCCCCTTTATCGACCGTAAAACACTCGAAATCTTTTCCTCCTTCAGCACAGGCGTGGTGGAAGCAGTAACACATGAACAAAAAGAGCGCGGGCGGGTGTGTACTTGAAATCTTTCTCTCTCTCTCTCTCTCTGTCGCTCTCTCTCTCTCTCTCTCTCTCTCTCTCTCTCTCTCTCTCTCTCTCTCTCTCTCTCCCCCTCTCTCGCTC
>JAPYZA010005477.1:0-12129 GCA_030522685.1 Eupelmus azureus
AAATAAAAATTTGTATCTAGAGTTTTTTTCAATTGGAATTGAAAGGAAAAAGTTTGTTTTTAGTCTAGTTTACTGCACAAGTAGTAAATAAAAAAACCTTCTATCTCAGATAATTTATCGTCGTAAAAAGTAATAAAGATAAATTCTAAAATATAATACCTGCTACGTATGTATATACGAGATTGCGTATACACTGGTATCAGTACAAATTCATATTTCCGGAAGTAATGGCAAAAAGGATTATATTCTAAATCAGCGACCTCCAACTAGTTATGTTAAAATTTACTGAAATTACGAGGTCATATATTATCTAAGTACTTGCATAATCTATTCTGTTTTTTAAACATAAACAACTATGCGACAGCTATTAATCAAAAGTAAAGTTTTTATTAAATAATCATGTAGTATTATGCTGTTTTGTTCGTAATTTAGATATTAAATGAGTATGACTTGAGGCGTATATCGTTAATTATACCGTTCAGTTAATGCAACTCACAGAAAAATAATTCAAATAAAAATTTTCCCTTACTTTCCTCCACTAAACAAAACCTCCGTTCCGAAATTCTCCAAAAATCCATCCCCAACCTGCTCCTAATAAAAGTATAATATCACTTCCGATCCCACAAGCCAAGACAACTCCAGCAAAATCTCAACTCCCCGCATCCGTCATCGCCTTCTCCCTCACCAGCAAAAAAAAAAGAACTACCCACTCTGAAAACGCAGCTATCTGATAACTCACGCTGTTAACGATGTAGATGCCGCGGCCGCGCGAGCTGGCCTTGGGCTTGACGATCCAGGGCCCACGGTACCTGAAGTGCGCGGTGAGCAGCTCGCGCGACTCGTTCGGCAGCACGAAGGTCTGCGGTATGAAGTCGAGGTTGCGCGCCCCTTTGCTGCGCTGCATCGCCTCGATGTTCTTGTACAGACGGTCCTTGCGCGTTATCTCGTACGATCTGCAAGCAAAAGGCGTAGATCGGTTGCAGAATGTGGATTTTTTTTTAGGTTGAGGAGTAATAGGGTGCAGGATAAGTAGGATGGGGTGAAGTTAACGTTGGTTTTTGATTTAGATTTTTCTGTTAAGTGTGGTTGATTTTTTTATTGAGGAGAAAAGAAAGTGGATGGGTGCTGGGTGAGAGGGAAAATTTTTTTGAACGAGCTGAGTGAGAGACGATTTCGGTGTTGAAATTTAAGTTTGTTGAGTAAATGAATGATAAATGAGAGGACGTGGGTAGCTGCGCGCTTGTATTGGGTAAGCTTGTGGCTTTTGTGCAGCTTGTTTGAGATAGTGAAGTTAATTGGTTGCAATGCTGTTGGAATATTCTAACGAAAACTTTGTTACTAATTGGTATAAAGTAGAAAAAGTGCGTGACAAATTTGCCTTTAGAATTTATGTTGCTGGAATTTGACAGAAGTTTGATAAGTTACTTTTAATGATTTTAAAATATCACATCAATCAAAACAATTTTGTTCATTTATATTCTAGAAATATCGAAACGATGAAAGAAAGAGGAGAAAAATAAAAAAGGTCAAAAGTTATTTTTTTCCTCAAAAATATTTTTCCGATTTCACGGCCAACTACTTTACAGATGAATGACACCAGCATTATGTTTTTACTAAATTCACGGATGGCATAAACATGTAAAATACAAGCTTATTTTTCATTCAATTTAAAAATAGGTAAGCACAAAACAAATAAAACGCCAAACATATTTTACCCAAAATGAAAAAATTCTTTTATGCTCAAAAAGTAATAAAGTTTATGCACTCGTTAACATCGTAAAAAAAATATATCACCAGAGTATAGTCCGCAGCAAGAAAGCAACAAACCTTGGAAAGTGGTTAACTTTTTGATAAGGCAGAAGACTGCGCAGAACATCAGGCTTCGGGTGATTGCCCATCCACAGAATGTTGAAGGCAGTCTCATTAATGGCGACCTGCAACAAAAAGCGAGAGAAGCAACATTAAAAAAAAAAGCGGTTCCGCTAGTTCCGGAGCTTACATAAGCCAGCTAAACTACGAACTACCGTGAACCTCATTAGACTAGAAAACGTTCTTAGCATCGATTTCACTTGTTTGTCCACGGCTCGCGGCGACCCAATCTAAGGTCGCTTCACAGTCGACTGGGCACACCTCGCAAAAAGACGACGCCTCGCATTATTCGTCCTCGTCAAGGAAGGATCAATCGCCGCGCTCTAAATTCACGTAATCGCGGCGCTTCTTTAACTCGCGACTTTTTTTTTCGCGCGCCGTTAACTGCGACCTTGCTCGGGACAACTGCTTTTTTTTCTCTCAACGCGACGGCTGCATAAATTTTGTCATTGTGAGCACGGCTTCTACTGTATACGCATGCAAATGCTCCTGGCGCAGAGGAAGGAAGCTCGCTGCGAACGTGATTTGCGAGGGAGGAGTGCAGCTGTCCCGTTACGTTCGCCGATTTCATAAACGTTATTGTGTCGCGCGTGGCCTTCGCTAGTTTTCACGGCTGTTAATCTTGCCGAGCTCTCCCCGGGGCCCAGGTTTATTTACACGAAAGAAGCGCGCGTTTTATTTGCATGATAAAGAGGAGCTCGCAATAAATAGCCGCCAAGCGAAAACATCTTCTTGTAACACTTGGACCTCCGGCAAAGGAAAAAAAGGTTTATAATTCGATTCGCCCGCGATTCCAAATCGCGCGCGATCTATATACGAAGCATCGCGCATCGACACCGTCTCTCTCTCATTTGCGTCACAAAAGGCAGAAAAAAAAAACGATCGGCCGAATTACAAAGGAGCGTACAAAGCGGACGTGTTCGCCAAGACAATCCGGGAGTCCGAACACGCGCTTGTACGCACGACACGCAGAACAATAAACCCAGTAGACTATAATCCAAGGGCGCGCGCTTACTTTTTTGCTCTCTCTCTCTCTCTCACTTTGTATCACTCCTAATCGCGCGCGTCACGTTCATTATAACGGCGGCAGCCGTATTTCCGCGAGAGAGCCGTATTACGCCGCGTGTATGCGTACGCGTAACGCGAAGCGCGTAGGAATACGGGAAAAGGCGCGCGTCACGAGCGCGAAGGTTGCGCGGCTCTTTCGCGCGTTTCTAACGCGGGGAGGTTGGTGTTCGATGATTGTTACGTGGATGTAGGAGTATGTCGGCTTTTTTTTTATCGATTTGTGAGGTGGATGAATAACTTTGATGATGATTTTGGTGACAGGAAATTTACGTATCGAAGTTGGTTTACTGTAGGTAGCGAAAATTAATTTTTTTAATATCGAGCAAGGTTTTTGAACTGGGAATGCATAAAAAATGCATAAAAATTTAACGACTGTGCGTAACTGATCTTATTGCGTAAACAACCGTTGAGTTTAATCATTAGTAACGTACATAATTACTAATGCACAATAGATAACTGCCGGCTTGCTTTACTGCGCTTTTCTCCTTTTTTTGCATTCGTCAGCAAGCTTTATCTCCAGTTTCGTTTTTCATTCTTCGCTTATATACTTTTACTTCTCGTCGCACAGTAGGCAGATGGCCTTCGTTACGAAAATTGGGTAATCAATATTTTATTGAGGAAGCCGATTCTTCAAATGCTTACTGTTTTTACTTGTGCTGTAATGTTTTGTCGCACTATCGTTCTGCTATTTAGTTTTTGTAAGAACTATAAACATTTCAAATGAAAATTAAATTACTCTTCCTTATTATTGTTTTTTTTCATATTTTAACTACGATTAATTCAGTCAGGCTGTTTTTTAAATGCTTGATAAAAATTGTGTTTTTATTTTTTAATTAAGATTTCAAAATCATTGGTTTATTAATTGCATTTTATGAATGTTATCTAAATTAAAAATAATTTTTAACTCTTAATAAACCGTCAAAATAAAGATAATATTTGCAATACTAATAGATTTGGAAATGTTTGTACTTCAAATTAGTTAATGCCACTTGAATACTTTTATGTGCTTATTTTTGAAGAGGCTCTCAAGCGAAGTGCCAAAATTACTTCGAAATGTGCTAGTGTCTCCAGCCTTGGCAAGAACTGCTATTTTAGACTACTTTGATCTACTTTATTTGCAGAATAAATCGAATTCCAATCCATTCAATTTGCGTAAGGTCGCCTTATGACTTTATTATTTTACGAATTTTTAATAAAATAAAATTATTTGATTTGTCAAATATCAGGCATCAGAAAAAATTTAATTCTTTTAAATTTAATTTTTAAACGTTAATTATGATGCATTTTTCTCGTGATATTGAAACACTTCAAAAATTATTATTTACCTCAATTCACATCGTGAGCTTACCTAAATCGCTCCAACGTTCGATATCAATATAAAACACTCCGATTAATCAGAGTTGCAAAATGGGGCGACGGCTTAATATAAATTTACAATCCGCGAGGCGAACGCGTGCACATCCGAGCTTAATAATCAGCAATTGATTTTATGATAGGAGGAGGCATCGTGTGAGTTAACGAACCGTAAGCAGCTACGATTGACACCAGACGCACTTTGCACGACGCGGTTGCCTGGTTATAATTTTATGCCTGCAATTACCCGGCTCAGAGCAAGCGATTACTCTTTGATTGTCGGCTAAGTACGTGATTTATACGTAAAAGTGTGATAATATACCTTTTTGGTGCTGATATGCAGTCTGAACGTTATCTAGGTAAATTTGATTTTGAACGAATGTTTTGTCGGCGAAAATTTTCAATTGGATCAATATTTGGTCGGTATATTGCATGGTAAATTGAAAACATGTTTTTACGTTTATTTTTATGTATACAATGATTTATAGTGTTCATAGACGTGAAATTGCTTGAGATTAGCTTAAAATAACATTCTAGAAAATAAATAAATCATGTTATTCAAAAATTCAACTTTGTAATTACTGTTAACTAGGCCTATTTTAAATTAAAAATAAAAAAACGCGAGAAAATATACATACTTTTGGTAATGATAAACTGACTACAATGTACCTTTAAACCACTTGTCAATACAATAAGATAATAGTTTGAAATAGTCAAGCAGAAGATTATAAAGTGAGGTTTTCAGATCGCGTTCATTAGTTGCATCATGTGGAAAAGGAAGTTATCATGAGTATGACGATTTATGATTTAACATTACGAAGGAGTCAAGATTGAATTATGCGTGCGTTTGTATAATGAAACGTGACAAGACGAAGGAACTCGAATTTTATTATGGAAAGGTGAATTTGATAAATTAAACAACTTAAAGTAAAACAATATTTTAATCAAATTTCTTCTGAAAACTTAAAGTTAAACACTTTATTTACTGTATAGACAATGTATTTTTCTTATATTGTTCAAGCAATTAATAAAAGCACTTGTCTCATCTATTGTGCCATTTATAGATGTCTATAGTACAAAAAGCGTTATTATAATCGCAACAAAAAGATTCTTAAACCAAAACAAGTTTTCTTTACGTACATTTTTAAACTCGCTACATATTGAAAAAACTTATCACGATCCTGACTACGACATTTGAAAAAGAGGTAATATTTCGTATGGTTTATATAATGAAAATAGATGTTATCATTCTTGTTCTAATCAAGTATGTTAAAAAATCAGAAAACATACTTCCTTATAAGTATATCAATATTTTATTACGATATTTATTATAAAGTATTTAATGTAAAAGAAAAACTAATTCAAATAAAAGTCTTGAAATCATATTTAAGTGGGTTTTAAATGCATGTATTGACTGACAATGAAAATTATGTTTCTTTTTATCACAATAAATTCAATAATATAAACTATAAAGTTCTCAGTAAAGTAATTATGTAAAATTATATTTGACGCTTCTTAAAGCAATCGTTAATATAATTTATTATACAAATCTTTATCTAAATTTATACGTGTTATTACATGTAGAAAAAGAATATGACTCATTTATTTTAGATAACTTATCCTTATTTTTAATGTATGATGAATCAGAACCTACGTTACAAGAATTTTTTTTATAATAAATCAATTCAATTTTATATTTTTTTCTCGTGGCTCGAGTTTTTGCATATTGAGTTCCACTTTGCTTAATTTAATTTAACGACTCTAGAATCATGATCGTCTAATATATTTTGAATCCATTTAGTACACCATTTATCCACACAAAATTAAACATTTATCACTTTTGTACAATTGTCATTTAAACATGAATTTACACAGAATGGAGTCATTTCCACTAGGACATCGCTTTAACAGATAACACCCAATTACAAAATTAATATTAGAAAGTATAAAAAAAAATGTCATCATCTCATCTACATTTCATCCCATGAATCCAACCGACCGCGCTTTCGTAAAAAAAGGGCACAAGGCACGCGCGTCCTCTACGCTCTTCAAGTCCAAAGAAACTGGACGGGCTCTCGCGGCTAGGATTTACGAGCTTGACAATGAACTGCCCGTGTGGCCGCAGCGCGCAGATACGGCTCGTCCGTCTTGGTGTCTACGTGATCCCGAGCATGCCCCCAGCTCATTGACTTTTCATTTTATATATCATCGAATTACACGGCCTGATGGCCGATCGCGCATCGGAGAAACTCGTTCGGCTCGGTAGTGCCGCAGTCGATAATTCCTTGCTTTTTTTCTTTTAGCTTGACGCACGATTTCTTTTTTTCCCCGTAAGTTTTTTGTAATGATGGTACGATTGTTTCGCTGTGTGGTGAGATGCTTCGCCATTCGATTCGCTATTTCGGGATGAGAAAAAACTGAATGGACTGGTTTTCATTCAAGTAGCGGTGTAATCGTTTATTGTGTGTGATTTTTTGCGTAAAGTCAGTGGCAATATAAAAGCTGAGTAAATTTTGAATAGCAATAACGTATTATTTTTAAGGAGAAAATTGCTCTTTTAAAAATTTTTTTTAGATGAATAAGAAATGTGAATGAGTTTATTTAAACAAAATATTAAATACATAGGTATAATTAAATTATTTTTGTCACATAATTTTTAATGCAAATCATGAATTACAACCCCTTTGTATGTTTTATTTCTTAACCTATTCATTTTTCTAATTGACAAGAACAAAAGTAGCTCAATGAATAGCGAGTCCAGTGAGTGAAAGGCTGTCGTTTTAAATCGCGGTCTGGAAATTTTTTTCTTCATTTTTATGCTTAATTATTCTGTTGGTAAATTTTTCAAAAGTTTTTTGACTTTTGGAATAAGTTTTACATAGTTTATATAAACATAAATTTTCAAGTAGATTGTCTATAAACTATGTGTGTCCAATCCTATGCATAATCATCTATACATAATTTATATTTGATCCGTTCTTAATTTTTTTATATGGACAATTACCTCATGTGTTCTTATAGCAAAAGTCTCTTTTATTTACGACCGTAATTTGCATAGTTATAAAGAAATAAATAGATATGCGAAATATATCGTCAAATGCGTTGAATGTGTCAAGGAAGATCAAGTATCTGCATACTCATAAAATCTTATTAGGAGTATATTTTTTTAAAGGATTTCTTCTAACTATGTCATGAAAAATATATTTTAAAATATTAATATGTATACGTTAATTGAATTAATACTTTAATAAAATGTATACGATGTATAATTTAATGCTACTATTAAAACAATAATTGTCCAATCGCAAAATGAAAATCCAACTTTTTCATTTCAATAATATCTTGATTGACCCTAAAAGTCATTTTCTCAATTAAACAAAGCCATAAAATACAAGTTTTTCAAATTAAAATCTAGACATACACGATTTATATTGATTTTATGCACACATAAACAGTAATAACAATGTCCACTAATCAAGAAAAATAACGCGCAATTAATTACCGCCGGGACCGAATGTTTTTCATCCCGCACACACAATGTTTAACACTATTTTTAACATATCACCACGTATTACGCGTATCGCATGTTTACAGTACAAATATGACTATTAAACGGGAACGCTTGAAAAGAAATGACCTGTCGAGTACCATCATCGTTTATTTTATAAGTTTCATTATACACCTCCTTGATTGAAAAAAAAATTTCCATTTATAAACATAAATCTCCGAGCGCACAATCACCATAGCCGCTACGACGAGGAAAAGATAATTGCAATGTCAGTCGTTATAAAAGCCTCATTACCGCTACGAAAATTTCGAGTGATTCACACATAATACGCGCAATGTCGTAAGCCGAATGTGTAACAATGGCCGGTCTACGTGTGCATCCACACGATCCGAATCTGCTCTTCTCTTGGCGCGACAAACGAGTTTGTTTTCATTCCTGCGCCGCTCTTTTTTTTACCCAAAACGTCGGGAAATCACCGCGCACACGCCAAAACTGATCGTATCTGTTTCATTTAGTTTCTTTTTTTTTGTTGAAAAAGAAGTGGTTAAAATTATCGTGCGATATTTCGCGCACAAAGTCGGTAAACAAGCCTGTCACATGTGCGTGACGATTCATTATGATTTTTTGCCAACTGTGCCTCTTCAGCTTCTTTTCTGATTAAAAAAAAATCACAGTTTCGTTATTATGCGACGGAGCAGCTCGGCGTGCGTTTTGCGTTATGCGACTTGTGCATGTGTATCGCGTTTCCGATGCTTCTTCTTGCGTACATTGTTTTTCTTTGCGCGCCTGTGTGTGATTTTCCGCTTTTTTCTGTCCGACTTATCATTTCTTCCTATCCAAACATAAACAAAGTTATTCTGTTCGCTCGTGATTTATGGAACTTAAAGATATCGACGAGAGAATGAGTTGCCATTATCTCGTAAGAGAAATTAAACAAAACGCAGTTTGTTTAATAATTTAAAAACGACGAATTGCTATTATAATTGCGATAAAATACTAACATGTAGGGATTAAAAGTTGTCAATTGTTTACAACTAGTAGTTGTAATTGTGTTCTTTGATGATTCTCAATAAAAAATTTTTATATACTATCAATTATTTTTAATAATATATAATTTGTTTTGCTTGGCTAAAATTTTTTGTGATAATTTTTTATTTTCATTTATTCACAAATAATTAAAATTATGTTTAATTACTAAGTGCAATAATGTGCATATCACCTCTTTAACTGAAAGTAGAAATAGTCGAAGACCAGTTGTTTTTAATAGATAGAAAGAAACGAAGAATACTTTCCGGGTTAGAGCAATTATTTTTGCGTATTTTCGAAACTCATAGTTGTAATTTAGTACAAAAACACGCACGGTAAGTGTAAAAATAGATTCTGCAATTTGTAGCTGACGTAAATGAATATTAATGTTTTCAAGTATAAAAAAAAAACTTCTAATTGTGATATGCTAATTTACCTCTAAAAAATATGCATTTTTTATTCTACAGTCTTTATTCTGCAATTAACGAACTTACCAAAATTACTTGAAAATTAGTAAATATACATATATTTTTCAGATTTTATTGGTGCAAATAAAAATTGAAAATGATTATCATCAAAAACAAAAAACATACATTTTTATACAAAAGAATGAAAAAAAATGAGATTTACAGATTCAAGATATTACTACATCTGTAAATGTACAGTGAATCTCAAAAAGCTATACAAGATTTTTAGCAAAGCATACACGTTTCAATACCTCTTCCAGACGGATCCGGCTTAAACCAGATTTCTGCCAGGTATTCACGTACACTAGTGGGAAACATTTTATAGGTTTGTGGATCCTGTACTTTCGCATATACAGTTAAAATTAGTCGAAAGTTGTTAAAGTTTGCTTTGTGAAATTCTTTTCCGTACGTATGATTATCAAACGTTAAAAATCCGTTTCAAATTATCAAATGTTCAATTTTTGCGTTTTACAGTCAATTGAAAAGTGAGAACTGCGTTTAAATATTTACGAAATTTCTGGGTAAAATAGAACGTTCAAAATGAAACCTTGAACCAGTAACAAACAAAAGAAATCATTTCCACAAAAATTAATACAATTCACAATAATTCTCACAAAATTATTAATAAGCTCCTTTCACCAACCACCGCAATAAAACCATGAAAATAAAATTCAAACTCCCCCTAACATTTCCCATCAAAAGCCCACAACTCGCGTCGAGCACAATCCGGAAAACTTTAAACCAACCACCCCCGCACCCCACCTCCGCCACCCAAGCTCAAGTGAATTCCGCCTCTCTCGCTCTGCCTCGATATTCTCCCATCTTCGCGCGCACCTGGCTGCACTATCTACCCCGTCGGAAGTCCTCCGAACGCTGCCGCGGTCTTATCTCCGCGGGGGAAATTGCCACCGTATCCGGAAGGAGAGTAGCGTTACGCTTGCGTATATACGTCGGCGGCGCGGCGCGCAATGCGGAAACACAGCGCGCTGCGTATGACGTCGCTATATCTGGCTTTCCTGCGCGCTGAGCGCTCGGATAGCGCTTGAGCCAGTCTCTTGGCTTTTCAGTCACGGATCTCCTAAGGTCATCCACTCCCGGCGAGTTCGCGTACGACCCGTACGCACAGCTTATGTATGTATACCTGCGGGCGGAGCATGCGTATGTGTGCGTGTGTAGGTATGGTATGGGTTGGTGTGTGTGGGTCGAGTTCGATTGAATACAGGTGATGGGAGGTGGAGAGTTGGGTTTGGTAAGTGTTGAGCTGTGATGGGATGGGATGATGGGTTTGGACTGTGTTGAATAGTCGAGTGGTAATTTTTTAATGAAGGTGTAGGTTGATGGATGAGATGTAAGATTTTGACTAACATGATCACAAAATCGTAATGATTAATTTGAAAGAAAGACGGTCCTTTGTATTTTTTTTTTCGTCTTGTAGAAGTTACAGATTAAATCTATGCATAGACGGCTCCTGGCTGAAAAGTTTCCATCCAGCAAGTTCACATCCGATAAAACAAACATCAGCACCGAGACGGTCAAACGTCTCCGCGCTTGAGAACCGCATCTCGAATGAGACCTCCGCCTCCTCGCGCTCGATTGTGGCCTGACGAGATTCTTAAGAAAGTCATTTTGCACGCAATTACTTTAACTATACGGCGCAAATGCGCGGGAGAGCCGCGCGGCTGCGACGAGGAGGAAAGAAAAGGAGAGCCGAGCGAAAAAGGAGACTATTCGGAAGTTCTTTGTTTGGGATCGTAATGTATATGCGCCGCCGGCGCCGACTCCCTTTTCTTTCTTACTTTTTGTTACAAGCGGCGCGCGCGCGCTATGTTCCTTTTGTTTCCGAACCGTTTTTTTTTCTGCACCGAGATAATGAACGTCTGGAATTGTATTTATAACCGGCTTCCAAAAGCAAATGTCTATGCTAGCGTGCGGCCCGCTGCATAACGGAATTATTGGTAATTGTCTCGCGGTGATTTCTTTCCTCGATTTCGAAATGTCCGGCTTGCAAATCAGCTTTTCGAGGCTCGTTTTTGAGGAACTGTGTGCGGAATGCACATGAGTGCTGGCTGACGCGTGCGAAAGTGTAAATGAGGGCTGTTCGCTTGGTGCGATTTTTTTGAGCAGAATCATTGCTTACCAGCTTGGAAATCAGCTTGTACTTTTTAAGTCTAGGAAATACCTACGAACAAAAAATTCATGATAATCGGACTGAATCGTTACTTACTACTGGAGAATGCTAAGTATTCGTTGTCATAAAGATTGTAAAATTTATTTAAAAATGGAAGATAATATTTATATTTTATCAGAGTTAAGTACTTGACATTTAGTGTTGAGTATTATAACCAAAATTATGGAAAGTTATGCGTAAGAGAGATAAGCGTTTCTCATTAAAGTTTATAAATTGAATGAAAAAAATATGCAGTGTAGTAATAAAAAAAATTCAGGAAAATGTCTTTGGATAAAAAAAGAAATATTAGTTTACCCCGTTATCCTTGAGTAAAGTTGAAAGACACGCAGTTATAGTTGATTAAATAACATGAGAAGTTTCTGTATGTATTAAGTAGAATGGGCCCAAGATGGTAAGACAAGTATATTTATGTACATTCCATATTATTTAATGAACTTTGAGCAAGTTTTTCTTGGCTTTGATAGAGTTAAGAGCATCGTACTGAAGCACCTTTTACGAGTTTTTCAATGTAAAAAATCCTACATCTCTCTTACATAGAAACCCATTCATTTAAACGTTTATGCGTTGCTACCTACTCATCTAAATATTCAAATTTACTAGAAATTTATTTTGCTATGAATTTTATCATAATATACAATCATTATTATTTA
>JAPYZA010005478.1:0-12128 GCA_030522685.1 Eupelmus azureus
CAAAAAACCACCGCACTCTCGCCCCTCTAAAAAAAAAAAAAGTGCTCAACAAGATTCAAGATCTCTGGCTCGCGGACGAAATTGATTATAACGGGGGGGACATCGGCGATAATGGCAGTGAGCAGGCGGCGAGCGCGCTGCGCTGGCAGATAGCGCCTCGGCGCTTTTCCGGCGACGCGAATTTCTTTACAGCTGTTTGCGGGCCTCGCGCGCATCGAGATAGCACACGTAGACTGCGGCCCCTTCTCGTCGTCTAAACCTCCGCTCTTTTTTTTTCCCAGCCACTGAATAAGCGAGTATCTAATGTCGGCCCGTGGGTGGGAGGTATTACGTGCGTGTATATAGAGCGCATAAAGCCGGGCTGTTGGGAAGCCGGCGCGAGTTTTCGGTCGTGGGTGTGGATAGCGGAAGAGAGAGATTTATATTTTGGTAAACCTTGGTTCGTGACGGGAATTTCGTTAAGGATTTTCGGGGCCGTGTTCTTCGCTACTTTTTTGTGTTTCAGCGCTGATAGGGGGCTGTTTGTCGTTGTTTGTCAGTTTTTATGGCGCTCGTCCTTTTTTTGGTTTTAGATAAGAAGTTATGATTCACTGGCTGAGCAGTTTGCAGAAAATATTAATTCTGCCTCGGGAAGAATTATTTTCATCAAATTAATGTCGATTAAAAGAGTAGCGAAATAGTACCTTTTCTTTGGTTATCAACTGCCAGGCGTCTCAAAAGCAAACCAAAATAAACATTGAAATGTTCTCCATACTGTTTTTGAAAATGAATTCATTAAAATGTCGGTACTAACCGTAAATCAGACTTTAATAGCTGTATATAAATGTAAACGATAATACCGCTATAAGCACCACACCGCCCAGCTTTCCACGCAGCACCTTCTCAGCATTACCATAAAAATCGATTAGCAAGATAAGGAACTATCTTATATCGTTATGAAAAATTTACATTTTCCTCTTCCGGGAGCCGCGGCATTTTCGCTCGCTGGCTCGGCATCCTCCTCGTTTCATCCAGGAAATTGATCGACGTGAAATATAAGAAAGAGAGAGAGAGAGCCCGGGGAGGACGCATTTTTATTGACGTGAGGAAAATTACTGAGGGAAAGTGCAGCCGGCAAGGTAACGCGAGCGGCGCGCAGCTCTCGACAAGTCAAACGATTCATCAGCCGATTAATTGCACGTCAGCCGGAGCGCCTTAGACTGTCGCAAGGCTTGACGCGAGCAGCGCGCGCCGCGGATTCTCTCCTCCTGAGAAAGATAGATATGGAGATAGGAGGGGAAGAGGACGGAGGAAAGCTCGAGGAGTGGCGTGCACTTGCCGAAGACAGGTCGGACATATTGGGATCTTGGAGGGCTGTGTGTCTAAGCGAGCATTGTGTGTGAGTGATGGCGTACGATGCGCGGGTTTTGGGTGGAATATTAATTTTTGGATTTATGTGTTTGGTTTTATTGATGAGAAGGGTCTGGATTAACTCTTTCATTTTGGGTAGTAAGAAAATGTTTTCTTAGTTGGAAATATTTTGAGAAAGAGTGTGAAATATATTTTTCAATGTTTGGTTTGATCGTATATTTGTGTGGTTAACCGCGAAAGCAGATAAAATCTTTGCTTCCTCACTTAGAAAGATTTGACACTTAAAATGACGTTATAACCATGTTTTCAACTATTTAAAGACGGAATGCACTGTTTTAGCAAATGTCCGTATGAAAGTGTGTGTGTGTGTGTGTGTGTGTGTGTGCGTACATTCGTGTCATATTTTAGGCTTATAAAATACCGCTTAAAAGTTTTGGACAAAACCTTGATCACAATTTGTGCACTCTACTTATCAGTAACAGTACTAAAATAATTCATTCATAATTAATTTCTATGCAAACATGTGATTGCGTAATATGATAATAAGCACTAAGATTATTCTCACACTGAATTAATACAATCCAATTACTCTGGCTTCAAAGAAAATTTCTCTCTAAAATCGTACGTTATAACAATGGTAGAATTATGTGGGCCATGCTATCATATACGTATATAGAACATACGAAAGTGCCAGGCTAAGGATTTCACAAAAGCCAAAATTCCCCATCGATCCCCCGCTCTCCATTCTCCACGCCGGACCTCACCACCCCCGCGAATACCTCGAAAACAATTTCGTCTCTTCCGACTCATTGGTCTCGCGATCGTCAAACGCGCGCTATCGAATTTATTTCGACGAGGCGCATATGTCGCTAGGACGCCGAGCATAAGGCTGGTCGGCGCATAAAGTCAATTAATCACGCGTGCTCGGGCCCTTTGCCTGCCCGCCCGGCCTGTATTACACGCATGCTGTTAAATAGGAGACGAGATTAAAGCCGAGGGTGCAGCGCCTGAGGTGAGAGAGCTGTTTGGATTTGTATTGGGTGTTTGTGTCTACACGGAATCGAAATCAATTAATTGCGGATATTATGTGGGAGAAAGATTTTTGATTAGATAAGAGCGAAGCAATAATAGACGCTACAGTGGACATCTGTTAGGCAAACTGATTTGTATTTCAGGTTTCAAAAAAGTTAATAATATAAGATAAATGTATTATTATATTATAAACTTTCTTGTGCCATTCTGAATTAACAACGTGTTAGATTTAAATTTGTTTCCTTTGAACTCTCATGTAAAAAAATTAGGTGTAGATTATACATAGATTATGCATACCGCCTATGTATAGTCTATGCCAAGAAATGGACATCCAAGAAAATGCATGCACATTTCTTTCGATGGGAAAAAGAAAAAAATTTGAGTGATATATTACAATTTGAACCTACACGACGGACTCGAGGATAATTGCGAGAACGTTGCATGATTTAAATAAATATTTATAAAACGTCCATTTTCATACGTCCAGTATAATACAATAATAGAGAGGTATAATATAATATTATAACAATGTTGTAGCAATATTGTGGCAATATTGTAACAGTATTGTGGCAATATAACATCATTGTGTTAATATTGTATCAATATTGTAGCAATATTACAATATTGTTGTACACAGTTGTATACAGTGTTGTTGTAGCAATACTGTAGCAACATTGTAGCAATACTGTAACAATATTGTAACAATATTGTGGCAATATAGTAACAATATTGTGGCAATATTGTAAAAGTATTGTGGCAATATTGTAACAATATTGTGTTAATAATGTATCAGCATTGTAACAATATTGCGTTAATATTGTGCGAATATTGTATCAATATTATAGTTATATTATATCAATATTATAACAATGTTGAAACAATATTGTAGGAATATTGTAGGAATATTGTAGAAATATTGTAGAAATATTGTAGCAATATTGTAGAAATATTGTAGCAATATTGTATCAATATTGTAGTAATATTATTTTAATATTATCACAATGTTGTAGGAATATTGTAGGAATATGGTAGCAATATTGTAGAAATATTGTAGCAATATTGTAGCAATATTGTATCAATATTGTAGTAATATTATTTTAATATAGTAAGAATATTGTAGCAATATTGTGTTAATATTGTGTCAATATTGTGTCAGTATTATAGCAGTACTGTAGCAACATTGTAACAATATTCTATCAATATTATAGTAATATTATTTTAATATTGTAAGAATATTGTAGTAATATTATTTTAATATTATAAGAATATTGCAGCAATATTATAATTATATTATTTCAATATTATAACAATGTTGTTGCAATATTGTAGAAATATTGTAGCAATACTGTAGCAATATTGTAACAATATTGTGGCAATATTGTAACAATATTGTGTTAATATTGTGCCAATATTGTGTCAGTATTGTATTAATATTGCGTTAATATTGTGCGAATATTGTATCAATATTATAGTTATATTATTTCAATATTATAACAATGTTGTAGCAATATCGTACGAATATTGTAGGAATATTGTAGCAATATAGTAGAGATATTTTAGCAATACTGTATCAATCTTGTAGTAATATTATTCTAATATTGTAACAATATTGTAGCAATATTGTATCAATATTGTAGTAATATTATTTTAATATTGTAACAATATTGTGTTAATATTTTGTCAATATTGTGTTAATATTGTGTTAATATTGTGTCAATATTGTGTTAATATTGTAGTAATATTATTTTAATATTGTAACAATATTGTGTTAATATTGTGTCAATATTGTGTTAATATTGTGTTAATATTGTGTCAATATTGTGTTAATATTGTGTCAATATTGTGTCAGTATTGTAGCATTATTGTAGCAACATTGTAATAATACATATTGTGTAAATATTATAACAATATTGCGTTAATATTACGTCAATATTGTAGTTATATTATTAGAATATTCTAGCAATATTGTAGCAATAAATAATTAAAGCCTTATTTTAATTTTTATAAAGATTTAAATGTAGGTTTAAACTTTTTACTTGCAGAATTCGCAATTTTTGATTTTAGACTGTGTTATATGCCTATTTAAAAAATCAATTAAATACTTGTTGTAAAACTATGTAGAATTCTTTATCTATGAATAATACAATGTATATAAATAATATATAAGCATTTTATATAAGTAAAATTTTCTCTTATACAAAAACATATACACTCATATTTGAGCACTAGCACGAATTCACGCACGTATACGCACTTACTAAGTAAGCACTGCAAATAAACACACACACACATTAGTATTTATATAAAACTTGGATTTCAAAAATATTGCCGTTGCAAAGCTTTCTTTTTAAATAACAAAAATAGTTTTGATAGGTTTAATATATTTCCTATTAGAAAGTACATGTTGAAACAAAAAAATTATAATGCTATTATATAATATAAAAAGTATTACCATTGTTGATAAAAGAAATAACAGATAGTTCAAATAATTAAAATCTCATGCACTTGTATCGACCATGGCATAAATAATGAAATAGGTTAAAGTCGGGAGCTTATTTTAAAGTCATGCGCGCCACGTCGCATAATCCTTGCTGGTGATTTCGTAGCCCTCGCTACCGAAATTGAATTTTAAATCCACGCAATCAATTTTCTCCCGAAGCGCACCTCTCAAAAGGGTTCCCCAATTTCGGCTATCGCCTATTGATGCGATATTAATAAGTCGTGCCCGCCATTGGGGGGCGAGAGAAGCCACAGCGCGCAAGTGATAAATTATGTACGAGGAGCATATATAGATATAAATATAATCTCGTACGGACCCTGAGCGTACGCTATATTTTTTTTTGTCCGTAATCCGATGGATGCTATGCCGAACAGATGTGAAACGGCATTATGCTACATGCTCTGTGCGTGCCGCAGAATTTTCTTCGGCATCCCCACTGGAGATTAGCATGATAAAAGCACGAAACTGCCTGAAGCTTAGGCGCGTTTTTGGTCAAGTCATGCGCGCATTATTATTTTTCTCTGTTTTGGTTTCTTTGGCCTTCCCTTCGGATTCGGACGCAGGTGTATAAAGTAATATGCAATTTTTCATCGCATTATTTTTCTTTACGTATTTAATAGGTGGATTGAAGTTTTATTATTTATTAAATTTAAAAGATTACTATTTCCTTTTAATTATGATAATACTACATATGGGTATTTACAGTTTAAGATTATTTTATCTTAATATCTGAAGCTGTTTTATTTGTTCTATCTTTTTTTTTATTATTGAAAACAACAAATTTTACTATCTAGAATAAAAACTCATTTTTGTTGTTTTACAATAACATTTTTTATTTTCTATTTTCATTCAAAACTTTTCAAACTGACGTAACAAAAAATTTTTTCCAGCTCGCCATTCAATTATACATTTCTTTCTACGCTTTACTGAATGCTTTTTCGTTTTATACACAGGAATCAAATTTAAAGTTTATCGTTCTATAAAAAAAGGAAATCGTGCGTAAAAACGTCGTAAAAAGTGCCAAATAAAACGCAAGCTGGCTGAGAATATAAAACACAAAAGGGAAACATGAGGAGAGAGAGAGAGAGAGAGAGAGAGAGAGAGAGAGAGAGAAAGCGAGAATGACAGAGCGAGAGACAAGGCAAAAGGACGTTCTTGTAAAATGGGTGGGAGAAGAGAGGAGAGGACGTTAATATCGCCGGTGTTTGGCGAGTTGGCAGTTCACAAAGTGAACGAGTGTTGACACTAGCCACTCATTTCATCTCTCGAAATTCCACCTCCTCCTCCTCGCTCTCGCAACATCCGCCACTGCTGCTGACGCTCGTCGGATCTCGGCCTTTCATTTTCCGCTCTCGCGTGTGTACTCCCCTCTTCCTTTTTTTTAACTCTCTCTGCATGCACGCAAGCTCGTCGACACACAAACATACATTTATGCAATATGCAGAAAATGAATTTCGAGGAGTAGCTTGCAAGCGTTGTTGTTGCACACCTTTTATCTCGCGTTGCGCACTCCCCGCTCGGCGGCCTCCTCTTTACCCCGTATTCTCTCTGTGGTGCGCTGATATCGCTTAATCTGTTTGATGTTGCCCGGGCGCGAGCGCGCAAAATAACGCGATGAAATATTAATCACGGAGAATTACGGAAAATTCATTTTAATATTGGCGAGCTGCAGTCTAGCGTTGGAATTCATATAGTCGGTTAATGCCGTAGAGGCTGGAGCGCTGCATTATGCGCCGGTCCGCCTTTAATCCGGTGAGAGTGAAAATTAATTGATGAATTAATTGTCCGCAGTCAGTTTAAACGGGATATTGGAGAGACAGACATTTTAAAATATCCTCTCGTTTCAAATATTTATTTTTAATCCTCTCGCATTTTATTTAGTGCGCGCAGAACGAAGCTTAAAACGAATAAATAAGAAATTTCGAAAAAATCAGTATACTTAATTAATGCATCAAACAAGTTAGAAAAAGAAAATCAATCTTCAATCTCAACAATTAAATCTCGGTACAAATTCAGCAAGTCCCGTACATGCCCCCCGCCATAAATCTCCAAGCAACGAGAGAGAACGAAATTCGCCCTGAGAAATCAGCGCTTATACTCTCCTCGCGATGCAGGTGCGGAAAATTTCCCTTCAAACGTTTCCGCCACCGCCAACTTACTGCTTTTGCCGGGGGGGCAATAACTCGCGCGTGGCATCGCACGGTCAAAGAAGTTAAAATTAAATTAATATAATACCCAGCGGCTCGGGACGCTCACCACCCTTCCGTTTCTATTCTCCTTCGCTGCCTCCTTAGCTCGGCCGGAGAGAGCAACACGCGCGCAGCTGAGAGTGCCAACAATTTATAATGACGTAATTGAAAACGTTCTGCAGCGCGTACCGGCTTCTGGATGGAGGCGGCGGAGGTGGGGGAGGATGAAGATGGAGAGACATTAATACAGAGCGGCGCAGCTGATGGGGGTGGTACAGAGAAGTTTATAGATTAGGGTGTTGCTGTTTTGGTCTTTTTTTTTAATAAATGTTGGGTGCAAGTGTATCTAGTTTTTGATAATTATTTTATTCTAAAATTTATGAATTCGAAAAAACATTCTTTATATTTATGTTTATGTATAAAAGAAATCAGTTCTATAAGACTTGTAGTTATAACGAACAAATTATAATTGATACTGCTTGTTTGAATCTATTGATTTTTTATCAATTTTAAACATTTAAAAAAATCTCTTACTTGTTATCATTAAAAGATCATTCTATACATATTGATTCATTTTATATACAATATTATTCATGATAAAGTTATGAATTTGAATTTTGAATGCCGCTCAAAACTTACAATTTCTAAAGTAAGAAACGAAGCGAGCACAAAACGATCATCCGAAAGTCATCGTACACCGGGGCGGGATTTCCCTGAAATTTCAATTTCCCTCGCCTCGTAAATCTGAGGTGAAGTAATTATTGTATTCCGCCGACGCTTTCTTAGCGCAATTCTCGGCGCGCCGACGGTATATATATTGTTGCGTGCGTGCGTCAGCTTGGAGGGCCAACTTCCGCAGGTGCCGGGGCTCTTTTCCAGCTCTTTAATCGCTTCTCGATTCCAACCACGACTTTGAAAGTGCCGTGACGCTTGTATATATAAGCTATGGTGCGCGCATGCCCTTTGCAGTGGTAGTAATGTGTATACACCCTTCGGAGCTGTATAGAAGCGAGTTTACTCGAGCGGTAGCCGATTTCTCGCCGAGACGTGCGGGGGTGCGAAGCCGGTTATGTACTGCGAAATAAACTTGCCAACTGTGATTTTCAGTTAATTAAGAAATTCCAAGTCGAAATTTTTATTCAGCCGGGAGTGCTGGGATAGGAGGGATTTGATTTGAGATCTGCGCTGGAGAAGGGTGCGTGGGATCTTGAAATGATATTTCGGTCGTGATTGCAGGATTGAGTTTAGAAGTACCTGGGTTGAATATTAAAATGATGGATGATGTGAAATATTATTTCTTGGAAAAGTTTCGACAAATAATTTTATAAGAAATTTTGAATAATTTTTTTTGTTATTATAATAGTATCCCGTCGTTCTCTCATTAGTCTCGCTATTTGTTATTTGAGAAAAATTGTTTTCCATATTTAAAATATCTAAATAATTTTAACTTTTTAATATAAAACTATAAAATAGTTTCAAAATCACTGTTTTAATATTTTTTAGGGCTAAAGATTATAGAATAAAAATTAAATATCCTAAAAATATCCCAATTTGTCACTAATTATCATACTTTGCATCATAATTTACTGAAAAAAGAGAAAATAAATATATATTTTTTATTACATACTACATAAAAGCTTAAATTCATAATTTTATAAATATATCAACATCAAAGGAAACCGTGCGCCAAGACCTTTTTTTAGGCCCGATCGATAGGAAATGAGATGTCACGCAACGCTGAACTCAGCCTTACTGATAAAAAACCGTACCACAGACCTCCCTTATAGAAAAGAAAAAATCCAAAGCCCACGACAAGATGTCAAGTCTTTCCTTTCGTCAATTCTCGAAGTCACCCGCAGCTGTAAAATCCTCCCTGGCGAGCTTCCGAGCTCTCACGCGCTTTGTGCACGTGCGGCCCGGAAGGCGGCGACGACAAATTCAATTGCGTCGAATTAGCCCCGCGGTACATGCAAATTGGCGCGAAATGAACTCTGCTATATTATATTAGCTCGGCCTACCTGGGCGAATTTCGAAAACAGAATAACGCGGAGACAGAGGGACACAAGCCGGACGAGATAATTGGGGACTGAGACATGCAGATCCGTTAATGAGGGGACCGCGCGCGTGTGAGGTGGCCGTATCGTGCGGGGATAAAAGATGAGGGAAGATTTGCGACGGTCAGAGAGTTATGTGATGCTGCTTTGCAACGTTGTTCGTTTTTTATTTATTTGCAGTGTGCTTCTTGCTTCTTGGTTTGTACTCTAGTACCATCTATCCTACGTTAAAGATCGAGATACGATTCTACTAGAATAAAATTAAGTTGTTAGGATTTTTTAGCAGAATTGCAAATAGAAAGGGCTATGTGAAAATATCGCATGCTCGCATGTGCTAGAATTACATCAAAATTACCATACGAAAGTGCAAACGCATGTACCACAAATGCAGGTAGGGGTGCAGTGTGATCGTATCACTTGAACGCGTCTGGCAGAATTATATCAGAATTAAGATTCGTCAGTGCTGCAAAATTATACTAAAATTGCAGAATGCATGAGGAATAGGTGCGTGAAGCAGCTCACCTTACAAAGTGCAATGGGAAAAAAATATTATAAATCTGCCGCAAGTATGCTTGCAATATTTGTTTTCTTCTCTACATTTTCTATCTGTAATTTTGACTCAAAGCTGTACTTAAACTGATCGAAAAAACATCTTTTAGAATATTGTTAAAAAATTTTAATGCGATAAGCTAAACCATCAAAATTTTCTAATAAGTTACTTGACTTGAAGACTTGCTTCACTACATTTATTTTAATCAGTATTTTAATCAAGCTATATTTATTCATTTCAATTCACATTGCTCCTTCATGTTCTAACAACAATTTTCTATTAGTATAAACAGTCAAAGTTGTAAGCACACCTGGCATATACTGTTACAATTTCTAAGCTTGTGCGCAAAATTGCAATAAAATTGTGATGAATTGATTATGAGAAAAGCTTCAAAAGTCTAACTTTTTATTTTGTTTAATGAATTTAATTTAAATATTTTTTCTAAAATAATTAAAAAAAAAAAGAAATTTACCTATCTAGCAATCAAACTACCTCTAAATTTGAATTCCCTGCTCCTACATAAATAACCAGTGGAATACACATATTCACACTTCATTATTCTATATGACGCATCAACAGTTAAAATAAAAACTGTGATTTTATGAAAAGATAATTTTATCAAACGTTGTAATAAGTAATTGTGTTCTTCTGAAAATTCATGAATATTATACAATAAATGTTCGTAGTAAATAATGACAGCAACAAGATGTTAGCGTTATATTGATTGTTTATGAAATGTAAAAACAATTTTTTAGACAGAATGCAGAATTCACAATTTTTCAATACTAAATGCAGAATCAAAGTATTTAATTATACTTAGTATTTATTTATTTTTTATTTAGCATTTTAATTATTACGCTTAAACAATTCTATAAATTTTTCATTTAACACTTTTTTATTTCATTATTAAATCCTACATAAAATAAAAAGATACAATAGGATTCAAGAGTTTTCCAATAAATTTAAATTATAGCTACAGTTTAATTCGAAATAATTTAATCAGTTCTTTTCGCACAGAATGATTAAATCAACGAAATTTGCTCTCCATAGCTATTGAATTACTTGTGAAAACGGAAATACAGAAAAAGAAATACAGATCGCTTCATATACATGTAAACAATTTTCAACCCCCTGAAAAACAGCAATACATGTAATGAAGCAATTTTTCGTGAATTCGTCCAATCGATTTTTCAGGCTGCGAATTGAGCTACACGTACTTTCTAGAGTAAAAGATAATTATAACTTAGGATATATCCATAGCTTATGCGTTATTGTATCTTTAAAATCCGATAAATTGTTATCTGATGCTCTCTTACCTCGCCTTTTTCCTCGATACTGTTTATAAGCGCGTTTCCGTCCTTTGTTATGTACACACTTCACTCATTGGTGTTAATTAGCAAAAGCGATTCCAGAGCTTTTATTTCGAATGTCCCAACTTGCACAAAGCTCGAGCTGTTTGTGCTTTTCACTCGTGTCAGCTTTCATTACACTCTATTAATTGCATTTTTCCATTAAAGGTCTTACATTCCTCTTTTGTGCAATCAATACAAACCTATTTTTCTTAGAATCTGTTATTTCACGATTAGTAAAATAAAAATAAATGTTAAGTCATTTGAATCTAAATTTTTAAATTATTACTGCTAGAAAGATTTAGAGACAATGAAAAATTCTAACTTAGATATGATTGTTTTAATTTAAAATAGACTATAGAAATGCAATCTCATTTAAATTTTTCACAACGAATTACTGTCTAGTTTCCATTTCGTATTGTAGTTTTGAAAGCTTCATTTCTCGTTATTCTGGAAAAGAGACGGTATATCATGGAAATTTTATTACATCGAAGAAAATAACATTTGTCGGTAGGGATGGGAAAGAAAAGTAGACAAGACTCTCGGCAGTACTTCGTTGTCCGGCGTTAAGAGCGAAGAAGAGAGAAATGAAAGCAACTGTCAGAAATATAAATGAACATTGCGGTGCAAAAAGCGGCAAACCGAATAAGCAAAGAGAGAGAGAGGGACGGGGAAAAACCTTGAAGGGCGCTGGACGCATAACACGAAAGTCTCGCGGATCTGAAGAAGAATTATAAAGCAAGGAACTTCAGAAAACAATTTCGCAAAAAGTAAGAGTTAATCAAATATTTTTCCTTTGCTGTGCAAGTTAAGTTTATTCCCAAATGAAAAAATTGCAAAAATGATTTAGCTAAAATATTCTTTACACTGGGTGGACAAATTTAAATTTTGGAAAATATTGTATTTAACCTGTGTGCTCAATGATCTGATTACGTGTAATTCTAGCTTCGCTTAGATGGCAAACTTCCATATATCTCATATAGTTAAACGGCTGTGTTGTTTATAAGAAGTATGATTTGGAATAACAAAACTCTACTGATCATTACTATGATCTACTACTTTATTTTATGTTTGCCGATATTTCAGATGTTTTCATCTTAACTC
>JAPYZA010005479.1:0-12127 GCA_030522685.1 Eupelmus azureus
AGCAAGAGGCACTGAAGTCCACTGCAGCGGTGTTCTTATAAGCGATCGTCACGTCTTGACAGCTGCCTCCTGTCTCGATAAGGACCTCACTTTGACCGGCGTTCGCCTTGGCGAGTACAACCTCGCAACAGTGGACGACTTCGTCGACACCAACAGTTACTTACCCAAGTATGCGTCGATCGGCATCGCTAATAAAAAAGTTCACGAGAAATACTCACCCCTGAGAGGAGCTTTTGGCACTTTCACAGCGGACACCAACGATATAGCCATCCTAACACTAGCTAGATCAGTAGCGACCCAGCCTATATGCCTGCCGACACAAGATCCCAAATCATCCAAGATTTTCCGAGCAGTTGGCTGGGGAAGTACGCCGTATGATAAAGAACCAAAGTTCGAGACTAAGAGCCAGGTGGTAATGAGAAACTCCAAGTGCGAAATGGAAGCGCAGAATATTATATGCGTGCAACCACAATCCAAGGATTATGCTTGCGTCGCTGATGTAGGCGGACCTTTAATGCAAAGGGAACTTGTTGGTAACCATCCTTTTGTTGTGGCGGGAATCTATGCACCTGACAGCATCAATCCATGCAGGATGCAACCGAAATCTTACACTAATGTATTCAAGTATAAGGATTGGATAGCTAACAATATGCACTGAGTAGATTAATGTAATACGTGCGATATTATTATTACTTATTGAAAACCATATTTATTTTATTTGTTGTACATACTAGACCGAAATATAAATTATAAATAAACAATTAAAATAATTTATTTATTATTTTCTAATTAAGGCGTTCATGTTGATTCCGTCTCTTTATACACAGAGAGTCCAGAACCTTTGAATAAAATTTTTTTATTTTTTCTGAAAAGAATTTTTTTAGGCTGAATATCGAACAAAATTAAGAATAACTAAGAAGAAGAATATCTAATTAAATTAATCTCAACCAATCTGCATTGAAAATGATTTTTTCTACTTTTTACGATATTTTATTTATATTTTTACATAGATTTCCAAAATAGTTTCTACTTTAAGTGTAAATAATTTGGTTTACAAAAATCTTTTTTAAAGTTCTAAAGAAAACCATAAAACTTAAGAAAACAAGCTTTAATTTTCTTCTTCAAAAAGTGAAAAATTTTCTTTTAGTCCAAAGTTATTGTAGTTTAAATTAAAGTATCAGAATTACATTGTTAATGATATTTTGTTATTGAAAAGCAAACTGCGATGATAAACACCAAATCTATATTTTTTTAATTTAAAAAAAGTAAATTAAAGCTGGTTCTTTCTAGTTTGATTTTCTTTTTTTAAACTTTAAATAAGACTCATATAAAACAAATAATTTGTTTTAAGTAGAAAGTATTTTCCTTAAAAAATTACAAAAACCCATAACTGGAGATTATTGGTATATACTTTATTATTTAAAAACATACCTTAAAAATAGAGCCGAGTCCTAAACGGTCTGACCTAAAAGTCCTGAAGGGTTGACCTAAAAGGTCTTGATAAAACTGATTATGACCAAGATATACTATTGTCTAAATTCCATTTAATATTATCATAAGAGTGATGCCTAGAATCATTTTAGTTAGTTCTATTTATAAATGATATAAATATTGACCTCTTTAACTCCAAATTCAATATTTGCTAATGATGTAAAGATATTATAAGAATAAGAACAGAACTTGATAAATTTAATTTACAATTCAATATATAAATATGTATAAATTATTATAAATTGCTATTATATAATTTAACATTTTCGCATAATAATACTTAAATTAATAATTTTTCGGCTCGTTAACCAACTAACAGCTACTATAAACTGTTACAATAGTATTCAAACTTATTATTTTCAATGGAATAATTAAAAAAGCTATTATATATAAAAATGAAAAGAAGAAAAACATCCGAATAAATAAGTAGATTTTTTCTGTTTGCACGTTGAGAAATATTGATCAAATTTTCGGGAAAATTGGCTTGTAGTCCAATGGAATTATTATATTTGCATAGATGTTACGATAAGTTTGAACAAAGCGATAGCATTAAAATGGTTTATTTTTTTTTTACTGATAACATGTAGTAGACTAAGTACCTTAATTAAGTACTTACATTATCACACACTTGAGTTAAACTAAAATATATGAAAATAGTTGCATATAAGGAGCGAAACTCTGAAGATTGGCATAGTTTCTCTCAAACTGGCGAATTAGCAACATGAATTCTGCTTTGACGGTAGTGTTTTGCGGGCTGTGTTTATTTGCAGCTACCGAAGCTCAAACGTATCCTGGTAAGTATAATTTAATAGCAATTAATCAGAAATATATATAATATTTAAAATTTAATTATATTTTACTTTTGTAATATAGCCGTAATTTGCGGCTCCGGTGAATTAGAAAACACAGAATGTATAAACATCAGAGAATGTGAGCCAATAACTAGACGCTTTAAAGAGTCAAAAAAATCAAATAATTTCCGTGAACAGTATGCTTTCTATGAAAAAGTTCATAAATTGAAATGTGATTCTGAAAACAGTAAAATTCCAAAAAAAGTTTGTTGTCCTATAAAACGATCTAAGTCTGCTACATGTGGAAAAATGATTGAAGATAAAATGCTCATTGATGGTGGAAAAGCTGATCCATTAGGGCATGAGTGGTTAGCTCTCCTGGAATATAACACTCGTAAGTAATACTTTAGCTATATTTTATAAAACCTATTACCTTTTTTAAAATAAAATACTGTGATAATATGTTTGTGTTTAAATTTAATTACTTTTCTATACTCTATCAACAAACATAAAATATGAAAATCATTAATAAAACGTTAAAAAAACTAGCTACCAACAACTATAAAGATCCATTTTTTAATAAAATCTTTAGTTTCATACAAAAACTTTTTCTCGCATTATTTTGTTTTATTAGAAAAACAAGTTAAATTCGATGTATAACTTGACTATCATTACTTAACTGGAATTGAAAATTGATAAAAAATATTGTATTCAACCAATAGCAAATGGTACCGAAGTTCATTGCGGTGGTGTTCTTATAAGCGATCGCCACGTCTTGACAGCTGCCACCTGCCTCAGGTCAAAATACAGATTAACTAGTGTTCGACTTGGCGAGTTCGACCTCTCAACAGACATGGACTTAATCGATGAAAACGTCGTTTTACCGAAATACGCGTCGATTGGCATCGCTAAAACAATAGCTCACGAGAATTACTCATTCATTTGGAACGAATTCTTCGAAGACATCGATGACATAGCGATCCTAACCCTAGCTAGATCGGTAGCGACCCAGCCTATTTGCCTGCCGACCCGCGATTTCAATACAGACGACACTTTTTATGCAGTTGGCTGGGGAGTAACGCCGTATGATAAAGAACCAAAGTTCCAGACCAAGAGCCAGGTGAGGATGAAGAGCACCAAGTGCGACAAGTATTCAGAGAGAACTATATGCGCAAAACAGCAATCTGGTAATGATAGTTATTCTTGCGTTTCTGATGAAGGTGGGCCTTTAGTGCAAAGAGAAGCTGGTGGTAATAGACCCTACGTCGTAGCAGGAATCGCCTATCCTAATTTTTCTTCATGCCAGGTGGACCCGAAAACTTATACTAATGTATACAAACATAAGGACTGGATAATTAAGAATATGCATTGAGTAGATTAATTTATTTTATAAGACATTTTTGTTATTTATTAAAAGTAGTATTTATTGTATTTATTATGAATAATAAACTAAGAAAACAAACAATTAAATTTTTTGTTTAAAATCTTAAACAGCCACAATTACAGAGATAAGATTGTTAACCCGCTATATCTAACTTTGCTAAAATTGATTATGTGGAATGATAGTTATAGGCCATGCAGCCAAGTACCGATTAAATTTATTTTGATTATTCAAATCTCCAAAGAACGCAGACCATTTTAACGAATAATTTAGTTATTACATCAAGCCCCTCAGACCCGCAGCTCTCGTCCTCACAGTACACCTCCACATCACCTAAACCATATACGCTGAAGAATTCGAGGCGTTCCCCGGGCCGCAGCTCGCAAAACAGTTTGCTCCTTCCCTCTCTCTCCTCCTAACATGTGCGCACGTATATATGCTCACGACCAAAAATGCAAAAGAGAAAAAAAACGAAAACAAGCCCAACGGAAAAAAAGTCAAAACGCGAGCGCGATGCGCGGTGGCTACTCTCTCGAAAACAAGGAAGTGACGTGCGCGCGCGCGCGGTCGGCATCGATGATTATAATTAGCTGCCCGATATACCGGAACTGGAATGGCTGATTACGGTAATCAGGCTCACGCAGAACGGCGCGCGCACGCGCATGATTCACGTGTGTATGTGGAGGACCCGACCGTGGAGACACACTGAGAGAGAGAGAGAGAACCGACGAATGGAAAAAAAAAGAAACGAGCGCGAAGAAGGAAAAAAGCAACAATACGGTGAAAAAAAAAGAACGCCGACGACGACGACGAAAAAAAGAAAAAAAAATGAAAAGAGGGACACACGCGGTCCCCGCGAAGCGCGCGCGGACTATCCTCATGTGAGACAGAGACAGGCCAACTCTTTCCGTCCGCTCGGTTATTATTACCCTGAGCGGGACAGAAAGAGAGAGAGAGAGAGAGGACAAAAGGGTCCTTCTCGCTCTTTCTCTCTCCCTCTGTTTCCATATGGCTCCGCGCATAATGTATGTCATTAGACATTACTCTATGATAATTAAACGTCCATACGCGAGCGAGCCGTGGCATTGTTACGCTCGGTACTTGCGCGCACGTTACATTACCGTGAATGACACGTTGCGCTACAATGCGCCTCTTCGAGGAGAAGTCGGAGGAAAAAAACGGCGATCCAAGAGAGAGAGAGAGAGAGAAAGAAGAGAGCGCGATCCCGTGCGACAGCTGCGGCACGAGGGCTTAACCGCGGGAAAATACATAAAGAGAGGGGGGCGCGATTCCACCCCTTTTTCCGGGCTCGCTTTGCGCAGGCGGGAAAAGTGAGCGTACACCGGAGATTCGCTCGATGAACTGGTATTGTCTCTGGATCGGTCTGTGTACTCGTTTGAATTGAGTGGTGTACTGGAGTCGAGGTGGAACTCTGAGGATTTTTGCTATTTTTTTTGTTACTGGATTTTTTTGGGTTAATTGATACACTTATATATATTTTGCTAAGAAGTTTTTTTTGCAATGTAATGATATCAGTAACAATTGCATACAATTTTGTACTTTAGAATTTTGAAATAATAAAAAAAAGCCTATAATAAATAATGCAAGTGCCTTCCATTAAAGTCATTGTTTTCAGTGAAACTCATCTCGTATTTTATGCTCACGTCCCGAGCATCGAAATTCCAAGGCGCAGCAATAAGACGAATTTGGGAAATCCTAAGACGATTTTTCCTTTTTCCCGCCGGGCTTAAATTCAGAGGTGAGCCACTAAAGTGCGCCGCGGAATCCAAGGCGAAAGCAGGTCTCTCTTTGCTAAGAACGATAAATAACTCGAAGCGTACCGAGAAAAGGTTTCCGCCCTTTGGTAGTACGCTTCATTCAACTACTTTTTCTTCCCCCCCTGTACAAAGCGCGCACTGCACCCACTTAGTCTTATAGGTATATATAAACAGACTTTGCGGTAATCATAAATTCAAGGAGATCGTGAAATTTTCCTCGAACGCCGGGCGTGAATTTTCAACTTTGACGATTTATTTTTGTTTTTCTTTATTTGCTTGGTGTCTATGTTAAGGACAAATAATTTTTATGAGAAGAAAGGTATGAAGATTTTGCTGGTATGTTTTAAGAACAAGATATATTTCTTTTTCTATAGTACATGAACTGAATGAAAATGTTATATAAAACAATTATGAGGTATTAACCTTACACTATATATTTGTAGTCATTAAGTAGTAACAGTCAATATTGTCGAACAACTCTCATACAAATCATTTCTGCACTAAAATTAATTTTCTATATAAATTCCATATATATGTTCCATGAATATGTTCTTTACAAACAGCTCGACATCCAACTTAACTCTCTCACCCACACACTCCATATATACAACTTCCCAGTGGTCAATCCCATCACAATCAATCGAACCGCAAACTCAACCCGTTACCTCTCCACTATACCCATCGAACCCATCACCTCCCAAATCCATCTCAACCTCTCGATCAACCATCCCATCCACGCCAAAATTATTTGGGTCAGCGTCCAACGCCTTCTTTTTTCTTCCTCCACTTTTAAAGGGCTCCTCTCGCTGCGGTCAGGACAAATGGCTCCTTTCTCGAGCTTGCGGCCCGCAGCAGGCTGCATCCTCTTTTATACACATACCCATACGATCGGCTCGTGCGCGCGCGGTCATCTGCGCGACCGCAGAAAACATATCGCGCGAGCATCTGGCCCCAGCTCGCGCGTCCGCTCGACTATATCGCCATCGGGAAGACGCGTGTATTGCGATATGTACGGAGAGGCTGGTTGAAAGTGAAAGTGCGGCAGTTTTCAAGGAGGTCGTTTTCTTTTTTTTTTTTGCTGTGTTTTGGTGTGGTTTATGGAGGGATCGATTCGATATTGCGCAATGCGGGTGGAGCTGCGGTTTTTTGGAGCGTTTTGCGCTGTTTTGCGGCGGCCCGGTGGAAATTGGGGCGATTCGGTGTTTTGGTGCGTTGAAGTATTTGTAATTTAATTTTAGTGCGTTCGTTTTTTGTGAATGGTTAGTAATGAGCAACAGTGTTCTTAACTTATTTGACTGGCGTTTTTTTACATCATTGTTTTGACGAGCCTCCAAAATATCCCATCTCTGCCATGAATATTTTAACAGACGCCTCTGCCAAAACACCACCCGAAAAAAGCCCCAAAATCGCCTACATCCAAACCATCACCAATCACACCCCTGTCCCCCGATATTCAATTACCCCTCTGCGACAGCTCCTCGACAGCCGGAAAACCATCCACATTGTCGCACGGGAATAACGCGGCACCTAGACTCTCATTAAACGCGCATCACACAACCTCTCTCTCTCTCTCGTTCTCCACCACGCTATGAGAACCGTATCCGAAAAACGGTAAACGCCGCATCGAAAAGCCCGCTCTCGTATCATCATCATCAGCGCGAGCGTCACCATGAAGCGTACACGAGACAGAAAAAAAAGTGGGCGTGCACGCGTGACCCCCCCTTTGCCCGTATAAAGGCAACATTATTTAATACGCGTATGTGTCCATTCGATGTACATCGAGCTTGTCGCGCATCTGCCAAGCAAGAATATTAGGGCGCGCGCAGATCTGGGCGTGGCCCCTATATACTCGCTCTCGCGGCGCGCGCGATGTCGTTTCTGCACCGAGAGAGAGAGAGAGAGAGAGGAGCGAGCTGCATTGTGCCTGCACCTGGGGAGTGAGCCAGACACGCCTCTGGCCGCTCGCGCGCGACGCAGCGATTCTTACGTGTGTATGTATGTATATGTGATGGACAAAAAAAGGGATGAGCGCGTATATGACAACGCGACAAATGTTTCCGATTGTCTGATGATGTTGGTTTTTCGGTAGGGGGCCAGATTTGAAAGGTATATAGGCTGGCTTTTATGAGGTGCGCCAGGCGAGACGGAGGTTGTAAATGTTGCTGAGTTAGGGGATTCGTTTTTTTTAGTGCTGGAAAGGTGCGACGGCTGCGGTGGATGCAGCTACAAATGAGGATGGATTTATGGCCGAAATTAGGGAATATTAGGGATGAGGTGTGTGGTGGGTCGAGGTTGGAAACGGACTTTTCGGGTGGAAGAGCGCTGGAAGAGAGGAGTTTAAAGGGTTATGAGTGGAGATTGATGCGGGATGTGGTGGGATGTATCAAGTGATGAGTCACTTGGATGAGAGATTGAATTATTTGCCATCCATAATCAATTTCGGCTGTGATTGTATGGAAATTTCTTGAACTATTCTGATGTACAAGTTAGGATTGTCTTCTATTATCAGTTTTAATCTGGATCTATCATTCCTAACCGAGGTTATTATATTCAAAGTAGCTGGTTGTGTATCAATATGATGTGCAATATTGATGGTAGACATTAGTTATGGAATCAATTTCTAAATATATGATTGACAAATGCGTTTCATAAGTCAGTATTTATGAATTTCGTTCTTGAACGCATCCATTGTTACCGAAATAGTTTTCTTTCATGCGACATCCATGCCGCTCATAGGTTTTCTACTTTTGTAGCAAAACAAGATGACTGTTTCATTGTCCCTGCTTTAGTTTGTTTTTCAAATTAACGTCTCTTTCACAACTTCTATAAAAGGAACAAGAATCAAACGATGATGAATCCCATTTACATCATACCAAAATCAAGGCAGCATTTGTCCCGCACAAAGAATCATCATTATACCCTACCATAATCCAGCATTTTACATAATCCCTCCAACTTTCAAGACCCAGCAATTACATCCCGTAACAATCAACTTTTTCAAAAAGCCCCGTTACCCCACCAACCAGATCACTCGACATTCAACTAACAATTCCACATGCAGCTCTCCTAGCCTCGGCAAATGTACCCACACATACACACACATGTATACCTCGTTCGTATGACACGTCGGAGAGCAGCAATGCCAGGACACAATATGCGCTCTCGCGCTTGGCGGACCAGTCATTATGTACGCTCGCGTCTATATAGCTGGGCGCATTGTTCGTCGTACGCGCGCGCACGGCCGGATGTGCGCGCAAGAAAACGAAGGAAAGCAATGGCGCCACGAACCGGTTGCGAAGTCTTCGCTGCCCGCGGCCGCCGCCGCAGACGTGTATGTCTCATTGTGTGGAGTTTTTCAAACGTTAGCGAGGGCCGGATGGTTTTCGTAGTTGTTTTTTTTTGGTGAGGAGGGAGGGGGGGGGTGGGGGATTGGTTGGGTTTGGATTAGTGGGATTGGGATTGGGATGGATAAGAGAGATTTGAGGGATTTTGGTTTTGGGTGGATTGATGGAGGATCGTTTGAGTTTGATGATAATTTATTTATGTTGTGAACTGCGTGGTGAAGAATGAGCCTGCATGAGTGTCTAGTGTTGTTACTGCTAGGTTCTTATGGCACTTTGATACTCGGATCATTGTTTGGGATATTTTTTATATGATGAAATAAATAAAATAAAATTTTTTGACACAAATTTAATAAAGTAAAGACAACAATTTTCATTTTAAAAAATGTAAGCGTATTATCCATGCTCTAACGCCACTAAATCAAAAAATTCAAAAATATTTGTAAAAGGTGCGGTGAATGAGTAAAATAGCATGCTTATTTTTAGTGAGAATCATTCGTATTTTTTCGCTTTCTGGTGTGCTGTGAAAAATGAAAAATAATTACAAAAACTGGCTAAGTATATATAAGTTACAGTAAATTTAATGCGTTTCAAAAATAAGAAAATCGACTTATCAGGTGGTTCAATTAGAGTTGTAGCGATCACCAATTTAAAAAATTCAGTTTCGAGAGAAACGCTTTTAAATATTATGTTGCTCAAGCCTGTTGCTTCGTTTAGTAATATGTGACCTTACTCTCTATATTATCTCTTATAATAAACTGTTTTCGATTTGGGAAACATATTCTGGATATAATATGTTTTCAAAAAAAGAAAGAAATAAAATCGATATTTTGGTAGAATTTGATGAAAATATGTTAAGGTAATATAAAATGCAAATACTGTACTGTTATTTCCTCGGGGCCCAGTCTTCTATTACATTTTCAGATAAAAATGATGTTGTTTTTCTTTATTAAAATTATCAGATCGTATAAAAGACACAGATTGTTTGAACTTTCTAAATAATATTTTGTAAATAAAGAGTCATCAAATGGAGTTCCAAGCTGCCTTAATGACTTGTATTTTAAATTAAGTCATGTGAATCTTTTTCATAATTAATCATTTAAATAGCCGTTTCATCTATCAATATGTCTATAGACATATATCAGTCAAGTACGGACCATTTTTACCGCATACCAATTGCGATCATAGCAATTGCCAATGCACCCATTACAACCAGAAACTTACTCCAACCCGATAAACTCAATCCATCCCACTTAACGTTAAATACCTCACCAATAGTCCTCCCTCACCCCCCAACACTCTCCCATCCACACACGCGCTAAAACTCGCGCAATAAATCCATCATCAGCACACACACACACACACACACACACACAGCACCACCATCTCCAAAGCAAGCACGCATTACAGCTCACACATGTAATGGTCGGCTTGCTCTCCGTTCCCTTATCTCGATTAACCGCGACATCGTTTAGCGCTGCGGGGAAAGTCCGCATATATACATCCACACTTTTACACACACCGCCACACACACACACACATACACACATCACGTACACGACAAACTCGTACAGAGCTCGCTCTCGGTCGCGGTATACATAAAGGAGTGCGGCCCCAATACGCCCGAGGGGGCGGCCGGGGCGGACGGGATTCCGCCCCCAGGTGGGTCGGGGTGGCACCGGCACATTTCTCATTCCGCCGCTCTGCGCGCGCGGCTCGCTCTCTCTCTCTCTCTCTCGCTCACGTGTGCATAAATAACGGCTACGACGTAATAAGGACTCTCTCTGGCTGTGTATGGCGAGCAACAGCCGGAGATCGGTGGATCCGTCAAAATGCGGAGAGAGGTATTATCTGAGGTTAAGAGCGTCGTGTGTATGTATGGTTTCTTGTTTTTTTATTTCTTTTTGTGAAGGGTGGGTATGTAGAGGTGGACGCGCGTTTTGCGGTAATGGATTTTCCTAGAGCTGTGGCTGTAGGACGTCAGTGATGGCTTGTTTGATCTTGTGTCTTGGTGTGTTGGGCGATGTGCGCGTTGTAGAGAGGCGAGCTTTGGGATTGGTTATTGATGGTTGGCTCTGAGGACACGTTTCTTCGGTGTTGTTTGGTTGAGATTGCTCGATGGTGGCGATGATCTTGTTATTTATTCTGGAAAATAAAAATTGAGTAAAATGTAAAAGGGAATTGGCGTGGCGATAAAAAATTGATTTAAGATTAATTTTTGTGGGAAAAATTTAGATTAATTTTAAATCTGATTATGTTTTTTGTATTAATTTTTAAAGAACAACTGTTATAAAGACCACAAACTAGTTTTTTAATTTCGACTATATGCCCATTAATTGATTTCATTCACCCTGTCAGTATCATCGTCAACGTATAAATTAATAAATGACACCGTATCAAGAAATTCTCAAATTATTTCATTGCGACAACACTAAACGGCTTCCTCGAAATTAATTCAGTAATAAAAAAAAGCCAAAATTTACCACCCATGAAAAAAAGTCAGCATCACAATATCATCCACAAAGCAACAATCCGTCAAGCAACCAAAAAAAAACCGAACCTCCAGCGATATCCGTTAAAAGCTACAAACGAGTATATTCCACTGTCATCTATTAACAAGACGTTCATAAAGTTCCTATTTACGGGCTTAAGGGGGGAGCCAGAAGAGCGATAATAGATGACAAATATTGGCAGATGCTCGACCCAATATACTCCATCCCCTGCGCACACTGCATTCTTTCCTTCCTGACCCGCAAAACCAGCCGCATACACACACGCACACGAATAGAAAAGCAGCGGTAGTTTCTTTCCGAGCATTGTGGCTGTCTGGCTGGCGGGAAAGGCATGCATAAATCAAGCTCGCCCGAGCCAACAATGATCGCGTTCTCTCGCGCGAGTTTCGAGCTGTATGTGCGCGTGTGTGTGTGTGTATATGTAAGCTGGCAAAGAGGGTCTCCTACTGGCTGCGGGGCGCGACCACAATGCGGCTCGATGACAAATGATTTTCGTGCCTGGGCTGAGATATTGAGAGAGAGAGGAAGGAGAGTGGAGATATGGGTGAGAGGGATGCGTGTATATCATCCGCAAAACTGACCCGAGTTATTATATTATTGTGTGCATTAGCTCTTTTGCTTCTTCTTTTGGGGGAGATTTTTTCTTTATTTTGACGCTCCGGGGTGATTTTTTTTTTTGAGTCTTTGGAGGAGCTTCTTTTTTTGAGTTTGGATGGATTTTGGAGGATTGTCGTGCAAGTTTTTGTGCGTCTTCTCTTTTGATGAGTTCAACGCTGTGTTTGTGCTTCTGGTGTGTGACTTTTGGGCAAAACGAATTTCCTTGTGTAGATCT
>JAPYZA010005480.1:0-19338 GCA_030522685.1 Eupelmus azureus
AATTTTCCTTTTAATTTTTTATTCTACTTTTGAGATCAGTTGACTCATTTTAATTTTTTCTCATTTTATAAATTTATTTTTTTTAAACTTTTTTTTTAAGTTTATTTTTTTAATTAAATAAAGTTTATTTAATTTTCCCTAAATTATTTCATATAATGTATATTAATGATGATGATTTTATCGATATAAAGTAAAAGGAGTAATAGCATGTAATCCATAAATCCATGCTATTACTCCTTTTACTTTAGAGTAAAAATTAAGTTTCCAGATTCGTTAAGTAAACGACATTCAACTACCATTACGTAACGGAGAAATTTATATTCGTGAATTTATGTGCAAAAGTAGGCTGATATGATAAAATTCACCTATCTTTATGACAGCCCAGGAAAACTCTTTAAAATTTCACTTTCATTGTTATCTTAATATTTTTTTACAAGTAATAAATAAGTTGATTACACATTTAAGCTTTAAAAATTATACGAGCACACATTTCTGTTTATTTAACTTAGAATTTATTCTCTTCTATGAAGTACATGAAAGTTCAATAATTCGAAGTTTAACGCTTTGTAGGCAACCAACGTTGACTACTTCGATCGTGAAACTGCTTGATACTTCAATATATATGTATGAATTCATTTTTAACAATTTTGAGTTAAATTAAATACATAATTTTGATTTGTATTAATTCAAATATTATATAAGTATAATTACGTCTGTTTAAATTGATATAATTCATAAGTCATAGAATGCAAAACTTTTTTTATGAGGAATGTATTTAAAATAAACAAATAAATTTACGATAAATCGCGTAATTGCGCTTGAGTAAAATCCGTCACTTTGTATTGTGTTATACAAATATTGTATACATTTCTTGTGACTACTCATCACAAGGCGCGAAATTTTATGTTTCCATTAATTAAATTGTCATAATAAAATATCAAGGTGATTTGATACCTGATCTTTGATGAACTAAAAGGACAGTTTAATTAGCCCACTTTTCAAAACCTATAAAAACATCAAATTAATATAATTCATAATGAATGTGATCAAGCATATCCGCAACAACTCTCAAACAATCTTCCATAAAAACCAAACCCCCATCAAAAAGCCCGCGCCGCATCGATCTATCGATCGCGCAGTCGATATATCAATCCCCCCTTAAACTACCCTCTCCCTATTCTCGAACGCGAATCCTAACCTTCACGCTATAAGAAGCCTGCACTATATATATACCCATCTCACTCCCTCTCTCTTTTCTCCTCTCTTTCCATCCTCCCAGGCCCGACGCCGGACGCGCTACTGGCTGGGACTACCGCTGTATAAGCGCGCTGCCAGAGCGCAGTCTCGTTTCCGCTCTCATCCCATTCGTATCTACTACCAGAGTATATATATATATAGAAAAAGCGCGACATTCCGAGAGAGCAGGAGAGAGAAAGAGATAGAGAGCCGCCTGAGCCTTATTACCTCCTCCACAGCGGCACGCGCAGGCCGAACTCTTTCCTTCTCTGCTCGCGCAGCAGCAGTTCCGTCGGCGCGCGCCTGTGCCACGAGCTCGTGCGGATCGCCCGAGGGAGAGAGAGAGAGAGTACCGCAAGGGACACGTTTCAGGGAGGATCGAAATAAAGGGAGTCGTCGAGGTGAGTTTGGAGGATTTTTTTTCGTTTTTGTAGTCGAGGTTGATGAGGAAGAAGGGAGGTAGTTTGGAGGATGTTTGAACGGTTTTGGAGCACGGCGCGCTAGCTATGCTTATGGAGAGTCGGTCGTTTCTTCGAAGTGTGCATTCCTCGTTTTTTTTCTTTGGACGGGAGTTTGGTGTGCGTGTATATTTTCTGTCATTCGCTGAAAACGTCAATTGTTGGCTCGGTTTTTGCGAGTGCTGATGGCTGGTTTTGGTTGAGATCGAGGCGATTGTTACTGGCTTAATGTTCTTTGGATTTTGACTTGACAGTTTCGGCCAGGTTAGGTGTTGCTGCAAAAAAATGACTGTTTTTGCATTCTGGGCAGATTTTGTTTTCTTTGCTTTTGAGGAAAATTTTCGTTAATGTTTTTATAAGTACAAGTTTTTCTCAAGCCTTCGTCAGTTACTGTTCTAAGTCTCTTTTATTTTGTCTTTCAGAATTTTATTAAATACATTGTTTTGTAGCTCTTTGTTTCAATTGATACTCATCTGAACTTCTGTTTTTAATGTTACCATTTTGCGATGCAACAGAGAATCATTTATGAAAAAATGATATTTCAAGTAAGATATTTCTTATATTTATCTCTATAATAATTTTCTTTATAATAATTTTCTCTGCAATCTAATGATATTTTTCTTGGTAGAATATAATGTTTTATTGGTTACTTTGTGTGTAGTCTTCATCCTTATACTTTTAACTTATTATTATCATTGACAAGACATTGAAGTTGATTCATTAGTAGTTATTCTTGTATTTATAACTTTATAGTCATTAAAAAATTTCTTTAAATTGTAGCTTTATGGTTAATTAAGAGTTAGAAAGTAATTAGTAAATATTGCTTGTATTTTTAAAGTATTATAACTCATTTTTTTCTCATTCTTAAAAATGTTTTTTCTTTTTTACTCATTTTTTATTTTTAGTTTGTATTTATTTATTATCTGAAATGATATGTTTTAGCAAAAAAGAGTACAGTAGTAGGCTTAAATTTAAATGGTTGAAAGAATTTCCTTTCAGTCAGTGAACTCTATTTCGTAATTCTTATGCTTCTTTTTTTTTTCTTTAGAGCTATTTATCACTTTTCTGTCAGTTCAGACTAGTTAACTCGAGTGTTTCCAAATACTCCTTCATACTTTATTTGAATTTAAATACAAAATTCTTTACTCTTTAATTAAAATTTTTCCAATGAGTTTATCGAAGATATATACTTTTATTTATAATAAAATAATAATATAAAGTTCGAATGTAATCTTGTGATTTACAATGAAATATCTTCAAACTTTGAATATTTTACTACAAACAGTATTCAAGTTATTGAATTTTGAATTTCTAAACTCTTTTTATTTCAGTTGTTCAGGTGCTAAAAAGAAAGTCTAAAACACAGAATACAAGATGTTCCATGTACGAGGATTGACTCGAACCTCAGCAGCTCTGAAGCAGAGCCAGGAGCTTGCACAGACAGCTGCTCTAGTGCGCCTGACGAACAACAGAGGCTATGCTGATCACCAGATCCCAGACAGGCTAAAAGATATCCCCACAGCGGCCAACCCCAAATTCTTCAACATGGTGGAATACTTCTTTCACAGAGCCTGTCAAATTGTTGAGGATAAGCTGGTTGAGGACCTTGGCAAAAGGTCCAGAATGAGCGTGGAGGACCGCAAAAAAAAGGTCAAGGGTATCCTCATGCTCATGGAGCCCTGCGATCACATCCTTGAGACGACCTTCCCGCTTAGGCGCGACTCGGGCGACTACGAGATGATCACGGGATACAGAGCCCAGCATTCCACGCATCGAACACCATGCAAAGGAGGTAAGGGTGTTTAAAATGCTGCTTTAAAAAAGTGCTATAGTTGGGATATTAAAATTAAAAAATCGTTTGATTCAAAGTTTCAGTGCAAAATTCAACTTTCTATAAACAAACTTATCTTTTTTTTTTTATAAATAAAGAAGCGATTGTATTTTTGTATGTATAACTATCTGTTTTGTTTAAGTATCAAGGCGTGAAAAAAAATAAAACTTTTAAAGAACTCTGCTCACCTTGACGAGAATTAAAGAACAGCGAATAGCAAAGCTACCTTTTTAGTTCTAATCTTCTCTTACTCTACTTCCGTTTCTTTAATTCCACACTTATAATTCTTCATAGATCTGAACATTACGGTCGCTTTTTTTCAGTCGTTACATAAATTCTCGAAAAATTTTGAAAGAATTCAGAATCAAAGAAGATTAAAAAAAATGGTTTAAAAAATATTTATTTCGGCTTTTACATAAATATAAATTCATGCGTCTGGTTTTTATATACCTCAGTGAATTTGGCAAACGACTGCATCGAATTTATTGTAAATCTCTCTGAAACTTCGCGAAACCCATCTCAAATTTTATTTTACAAAATTTACGAAACGAACACAGAAATACAATTTTTTTCGGTCTCCCATCTCTGGATAGTGTCAAGGTGTCTGCGAAATTATTCAGGTCGACAATATATAATTCGCGGCGCACTAAACACACATTCGGCCGAGAAGCCGCAGGCGCCCTAAACGCAAATAGATCTCCTCGGTCGCGTATCAGTCCATGCTATCGGTAAAATATTTTCAGTTTTCCGTTATGCCCTAATAATTATTTGGCGGTGAAAGTTTCCGAGATTTTAGTAGTGCTCGCTTGATCGACTCTCCGTTCAAATATCTGCGGTTTTTCAGTAGCTTTCTCTTACCCGCATTAGACTGTGATAATTTCATTTAATATACATTTTCGATAAAATAGTTTTTTGGATTTTGTCAGTGAAAGGCTTAGAATTTGGAAAAGGGAAAGTATAAATGACGAAATCGATAATTTTGACTTTCAGACAGCCGCATGTACTAAACGCAGTCTGCAGGAACGTAAATACATGACAGCGAAGCGCCCATGTGCAAAAATAATGTGTGTCAGGCCACGCGTACAATCGTCGCACATTATTATCGTCTCTTTTTATCGCGTTTTTTTATCGCTTGCCTCCCTCGGTTCGAGAGCGCGTTTACGCTAATAATCTCCATGCGACTTTTTATCGCTTTAATACCGGCTTCGACTTCATCTGCCTGCGTGCGGGCCCGCGTTTATCCCAGGTTCAAACACATCAGTTTTTATTTTCACCTGAGAGACTACGAAATTAGAAGAAAATAGAAAGCCTTTTGATTAATTTACATTCTTTTACAGTAGAAAACTGGTTTAGAGCTGTATTAGCTAGAATCCAGATAAAACTTCATCAAGATTTTTGTCACAGTTTTATAAATTCAGAAACTTTTTGAATATATCTTGCTCTCTTACACTTTGATTAAATAGTAAGCTTATCTGAAGTAAAAAAGAAAACTACTATCGCACTATATCTAATCTAAAATCATTAATCCACAATGCTTGGAATTTCCGCTAACAACAAAACTGAGATTCAAGTACCTCTATTACACCATTAAACTTGACTTATCGAAGCTCAAAGCTCTTTTCGAAACGAACTCGTCAAAATCGTTTCCCTATTTTAGACCCGCACAAAGTGTCTAAGCACACGCGATAAGACAGGCCCGAGGGCAGAAAAGGGGTCGAGATCGCCTACAATAGTGTCGATATAGGTGCTTTAAAAAAAAAGAACAATGCTCGACTATAGCTCGGCCTCTTTCGCGTTCGCGTTTAACTGCAAGCTCATCAGGCGGCGCTCTTTTGCGCGCCGTCGAGGAGCCTTGATCTTGGCCTTTTGCGCGCGAGGGAATTGTCAATTTCAATGGAGAGTGATTAGGATTGATTGTTTTTTTGAAAGTATGTAGTAGTCGTTTTTATGCTATTTAAGATGTTTAATTTAGATTTTGTTTTCGTCTGTTAACAAAGTATAGGATTTGTGTCGACTTTTTATTAAAACATTGTTTTTTGCTCATGATATTTGTCGATTGTTTCTAGTTAGTCACATTATAATTAAATTGAATATTGATTAGAAGCTAACATTAACTGACTTGTCAAAAAAGCTATCTTTAAGAATTCATACTTCTAATTATTTAAACTCGATTGTTCGCTTTTTTAAATTTAGACAGTAAAGCCGCACGCAGTTGACGCGCTAATTAACTGCACCGATAAGTATACGGTGCTTTCAAGAATGAAAAACAAAATGCACGAATGCTCGTGCGATTAAATTCGCAGCGATGAGCAGATTTTTTCAATGCTTCAAGTATCCGTATCATTATTTGCGAATCAAAATCCACATCATTCTAGAAATAACATTGATACAAAAGTTGATGAGTATGCAAACATATTATTTCTAGAATGATGCGGATCATTAATTAATTTCACTAACTTTTCAAGTTTCTTATCTATCGACTATATAATGTTGTCAATGACCTGTCGTTTTTTCAAAACTTTAATTAGCATTATCGTGTGTAATTATATAATTTAGCGTACAAATAAATATTATGAAGTAGCTTACAAAAAGTTAGAAATCTCATTATCAGTAATGAGCTGTTTATTTATCTAATGTTTTATTTAACTTTCACTTTTATTTGATCTAAGTCTAAATAAATTTATTAACACTTTACAGTTTTTAAAAGAGGAATCCATACTTCAGCTACTCAATAAAATTAATATAAAAAAAAATACAATAAAATCATCTAAAATACTATTAAAAAGATAAAACGTTCAAATACGATTCGGGTCGCTCCCTAATCGCCTGTGACGAAGACACCTCGTTGTTTATCGCACGTCATCGTTTTAACTCTCGATGCGCGCGTTTGCTCGTGTCTCTTACAATGCTCAAGTATATTATATATCGCTTAATCAAGGAGGATACTTGACTCTCGTGTGAAGCGGCGCCCCTCAATTTTTTTCATCTACGAGAGCCATTGTATAGACGTGCGCGATTATATCGTTGACTATAGGCAAGATTAAGCCTGCTTAACGTTATTGTATCAGAAGGAAAATCGAGGGAATTTTAACACTGTAATGGCATGATGCTCAGCTGCAGTAGGATTGAGGATTAGTAATTATCTGTTGATCTTGGACTGTTAAAATTAAAGTGGGTACACGTGACAGACAAAATGGAATGGTTTTTTACCAGTGAGAGAGGACGCACTTATCGTTCTATCACAGACGAACATACAATAAAAATTATGCTCCTTTTGGTAGATTATATTAAATAATTAATTTTAGTTGTTCAAAGTGAATAGTTTCTCAGAACAGTTTTTTAAATAGTTGCTAACAATTTGTAACGCAAAATATCTGTAAATAACGCTGTTTTCTCCAATGCGATCATATAAGTACCGTTCATTAATTCAAACAGTTTTGTTGACTGGTGGTAATAATTGTAAAATTTTTTAAAATACTAACTTAACTTCTACATTTCTGTACACCCTCTACATAAAAAGTCAACGAACACTCTACCAACACTCTAACATCTCGACAAAACCCATTAAATAATAGATCCACAGCAAAGACAAGCCCGAAGCCTGCCGTTCGCTCAGCCTACTCGCAAACGTCTCGCAACAGACAATTACCGGGTCGAATTAGCATCGACGGCCGATATCATCGATAACCAATATAGAACACCACACTAGCCACAAGCTTGCGCTAGCTTAAAATAAAAAAAAAAATGAAGTAATCTCTCCGCGCGTGATTGTCTCGTATAAACGTATCTGATGAGAGGACAATTCAGAAAATCCGTGCGTGCGCTCCCAGCAAGATTAACCTTATCAGGCCACGCACTGCCAGTGATGTTACACGGCGCTCACGTGTTCGCACGAGTGTTTCTTTTTCGCGCACGTGTATCGATGAATGAAATAATTTTCTGTTTATATATCTTTGTAAGTACAAGATTCGTGCTGGAATTTGGTTTGTCGCGCTGACGTTTTTGTGTGAAACGCGATGGTCATTGTTATTCGTTCCCGAATTCGTTTAGGGTGGCTGCGGTTCGCATTGATTTGAATTTTTTTTTAGAGAGCTTTTTGGAGTTATACAAGTGGCCATTTGGATTGCATCAGGCTGCTATTTTTATAATGGGAAAAAGATTTTGCTTGCTGAATTGTTTTAATAGAGCGTTTATATTGGCTTTGAGATCAAAAGTTTTTACCAACTTGTGTCTTGACAGGTGGTTTCATTTTACTTACGATTCAATACATGTTCAAGCTTTTTTACTCGTTTACTATGATCAATTATTTTCATGTAAACAAATTCGAATCCAGTCACCTGCCTAGTTTAATAATAGTCCAAGAAATATTTTTGTTTTTCTCTACGCCGTTCTCAATTATTTTCAAAAATAGCCCACTCACGCGAAATATTCAAAATATCGAGCCCCTCAGACGAAAGCGTAATAACGATACCATCAACAATAAAAAAACATCGCTTCCACGCTTAGCCGAATCGATTAGTCGGACTCTAGCGAAAAGCGGTTCGTCCGAGCATGCGTAAGTACTTACGTGCGTTAAAGCACGTGCGCGCTCCTCTTGCGTAATGCGGATCGGCCGCTTTTACATTATTTTTGCCGGCTGTCGCCGGTTTCGCATGCTTCTCTGCTGGTGACGTGGCCGAGAGAGTGAGAGACGCACTCGACACTCAAGATTTTTTTTTTTGAATGATGGAGAAGACGGCGGAAAGTATCGAGCGACGTTCATTGTTTAGCTTAATTGCGTTGACTAATTTGAACATTGTTGCAACCGCGCTGACAAATTAGTTAGGTGAATTGTTTATGAGAAGTGGGTATGTGATTTGTTTGGTGTCATAATGACGGTTTTACGATGACAGTATGAGATGTTTTATGAACTTTTTTTTAGTTAATGTTCAATGTAAACAATTATTGTACTGAGATTTTTTAAAAAAAATTCTACTAATTGTTTGTTACGTATACTATAGAAGAATTTTTTCATAAATGTCTCATTGACCAGTCGATATAAGTCAATTTTTCATGATTTCTGTAACTCTACTATTAAATTGAGAAGATTTTGGAATTTATGATGGATTTACTATCAAAGTAATTAGTATTTGATTGTTTAAAACGTCAATAAAAAATTATTCATTATTATAATGTTATTTATTACAATGTCTGTAGTGGCACAATTTCTACAAAGAGAACTTAATAATAAAAAATAAAAATAAAATAAAATTAAGTAATACCTGGGCTTCTAATGGCTTCATTTAAAAATGACTTACTGTCATCGATCAACCTTGAAAAACCGACATTTCTGGAGTGTTTGAGATCTTTTTCGTCACGTCATGCATATACGGCGGTCTGCGAATTATTTACAATAAAGATTTAGACTTTTTCACCTCGAACAAATAAGTCTGTATCTGTACTTTATGTATACTCATCCAGTGGATTAAAGTCTATAGTCTCTCGAAAAATCAATAAAAATTCTAATTCTTTTCTGTGATTTAAACAATTGGATAACTGTACCGGAGTATAAACGATTCAATAGCTCGCTACATCTGTCCTGACTGTATCAACCAATCCAAAGTGAAACTTGAAAAACAGATTTATTTTCAGCACCGCAATATGAAAATAAATGAAAAAATATCTGTTGATCAATCCCAAAAAGAAAAAAGAAATCCACTATGAGCATTGTCAAATTTTCCAACTCAATATACTCGCACTGCAAAAACTACAAAGTCAAAGCAAACCCAAAACGTTCAAAATCTCAAAGAAACAGGACTATTTTTATCTCTGCAGAAACTCTCAGCGACTCGGTCTCGGCACTGAGCGACAAAAAGACCATCCATTAAAATAAACTCTCGAAACTTGAAAAACAGGGTGTGGAGGCGCGTGCGCTCGAGTCACGCGGTGCTAGTTGTTTACGCGATTACGGCACAGTCGCACGATGTTCTCCTACACATATACATACGTACCGCATGGCGCGAGGCTTAGAGACGAGCCTCCCGGCGTCTATTAATATAGCAATGCCCCCGAAATGAGCAGTTCTCGCGCACGCACGAATGTAGGAATCCCGCGCCCTGTAATCAAGGTTGCGCGTAACGCGCTAAGTGCAGTTAGCGTTTTGTTTGCTTGTCTTCATTTTTTTTTTTTTTTTTTAGTGGGGTGTTGGAGGTGTTTAGCTGCTTTATTATCTTTTTATTGTGGTTAAATTGAGGAATAAAAATTAATTAATTGATTGCGGTTTTATCATACACAATGCAATTAAAGGCTAATATGTTTGGTGCTGAGAGCAGATTAAGCAACTTCGACGCTGTAGCTTTTGTTTTATTCTGTTGTTTCATATACTTAATTGGATTACGTTCCGAGGCGTAAATACAGCGGTCGATATGAACGAATAATAGCTCTGAGATAAGAGACACATTTCTGACATTTCTGCCGGGTTTATAAATGCACCGACAGACAAACGAAACAATTAAATCTGTTTTCCCGCCAGTCTACGAACAAATATTTGCAGCAAGTATTTTCGTTCTTCTATTAGATCCACGACGAAAGCCTAAAAATATTTTCGCCTGTATAAAACACAGTTAAACAAAAAATTAATACTAACATGATAAATAGCGTACGAGGAAAAAATGGCCCGCAAAGTATCACAAGAATGCGAAAGCGACATAGTGTAGTCATGAGATAAGTTAAGAATCTGGAAACCCGAGAGATTCTCTCTATATACGAGAGTTGGAATGAAAACAAGCCAAGTTAAATGAATAAGAATGAATGAATAGAGAAAAGTGCGCGTATACATAGAGTCGGGGAAAAAGAGTCGGCTGAATTAAAATCGATCGAGTTATCGCAGCGGAATGCAAGAACGCAAAAAAAAGGAAAATAGGTGCCGGTGTATGGAGAGTAATCAAAGTTTATACTATGGTAAAAATAATGTTGTAGTGAATGTTGCAGTACGTCACTTAAATTATATTTAAAATCAGTTTAAAGTTAGTATTTTTTTTTAGAATGCACTTGGAAACAATATAGTTATAATTACTTAAATTGTATTTAAAACTTTCTATAAGGGATTTAGATTTTCCATATTTGGAGATGCATCTTGGTTGCCGTTTGAATGCTCAAGCAGTGAATCGATTTAAATTTCAACTCACGTTACAAAGGAAGAGCCTATATAATTCTTTGGCGTCCATGTTCGCGTGATTCCAAGAAAACTTATTTTTGTTTGTTTGTGCAAGTCAGTATTAGAAGCCAGTAAGATTAGATGGTAAAGCTAATTCTTTCACGGTATTTTGATAATGCAAAAATTAAGAATGTAACTAGCCGCCTGTGAGATTGCTTTTTTATTTATGAAAAAATACAGACAAAAGTAGTGTTAGTTCTAAGTTACTTGCGACGATGATAGCTTGTAATTTTGATAATAGCACTGCTTATAGACAGTTAAATAGACTGGATGACCATGACAACAAAAAGAGAACTGAAAAGGAAATATAGTAATAAGTAATGCATAATAGAAATATGCAATAAAAATTACTCGCTCCATAGTGCATTGCACTTAAAAATTAATTTTAGTTTATAAAAGAGAAAAAAAAATGAAAATGAAGTAGTTTTTCAGAGCAACTTTTTACACTTTGCTAACTATTTGTAATATGAAACAAAATTACAAAGTCGACAGGCATAATTTTTTCATGATTGTATCAAAAATCACGTAATAAACATACTATTTTTCAATAAGTTTTTTTCGCACTCGCAAACACTTATGCTTACAGTGGGTCATAAGTACAATTTCTTATTATATTAGAAATATTTATCCATAAAAAATTATTTTTATTTTAAATATAAAAGATAACATTCAGAAACTAACAAGTACAACACATATATCTTACTACACCCTTCAATTGCACACACTTTGCCCAACAAAAACGAACGACTTTGTCAAAGTCTCATCCCCAAAAAAATAATGATTCATCAACACTCAACAACTAAGTATTTATACCTCGCCATGTCAATCAAGCGAAAGTCAGACCACCGTTAAATAACGCGCGCGCCCCGAGCGCTGATCCAATTAGTCATTGGATGGATCGTGCGCAAGGGGGTGAGTGAGAAATGTACACACGTTCCAATCGATCGGCCTTTGGCAAGGTTCTCAAGCTTCTTCGATCGATGACTGCACTCGCCCAGACTGCCTGGCATCGCCGTCGATGCACGTCCGATTGTTTTTGTTTATTGTACTTGCGTATATGGAGACGAGAATTCGAGCACCGCGTTGATCGAGATTTGTTAAGAGGATGCGAGTTTTGAGATCGGGCTGAGGAATGGGCATGTGTGGATTATTGGCGATATGAAAATTATTTTGCTTTCTAAACGAGTGTTATTATTTTTTACGTAAAATTGACTTATCTAAAAATGTATTTTATTTAGTAATTAAAATCATTCTAAACGCGTTGAATTCCTTAAGTTCTTAAGTATCAGCGTGTTGAATTTGTGTACGTATTTGACGCGCCTACGCCTTTTACTTTTTTGACCACGCAAGCTATTTTCATTCCTCGTGAGCATCGCAAATGCAAGAATAGATCGTCGAGCGCGTTTTTTTACTTCGCTCTCTCGCAGCCTTATCAAATAAAACTATAGCATAATATATGAAGAGGGACTAAAATTTTTTTAGTTTTTAACAATGAATGCTTTGTTTGATAATTAACTTATATAAAATGTAACAAATATCACTCACGGTATATCATGTATAAAGCTTCGGTTGATAAGTATTGCAACAAGAAGACATAATAGCCTCGCGCCGATCTTAAATTATAGACAGTGAGTCACCCCCGGCGTGATTCCTATTAATCTTATGCGACTATATCTACTTTTTGAAAAAAGGCGAATCAATATATTCTTTACATTAATACTATCATGTGTATTATGTTATACACCCATGTTATAACAAGCATTAATGAGTAATTAATTTTTTTTAAATATGTATACGAACTGAATCTTAATTATTACTCGAATAGCAACTGAAATCTGATTGTAATAATCAACAATTTTTTAAGAATCGATAAATATTTTAAACTCATCTATAGTGCTGCGTAACTTAACAATTCAATACCTAATCTAATTCAAATAAATGCATATAACTCAATCTAAAAATGCATAACAAGCTATTACCAAAATCAGCAGATCCTAATACATCAATTAATTTCTCTTTCTTTCTCTCATCCCCAGGTATTCGTTACTCGCTGGACGTCTGCCGCGACGAGGTCAAGGCTCTGTCCGCCCTCATGACATTCAAATGCGCCTGCGTGGACGTACCATTTGGCGGCGGTAAGGCCGGTCTCAAGATCGACCCCAAGGCGTACTCGGAGAACGAGCTCGAGAAGATAACGCGCCGATTCACCCTCGAGCTGGCCAAGAAGGGCTTCATAGGGCCTGGCGTAGACGTGCCCGCACCCGACATGGGCACAGGCGAGCGCGAGATGTCCTGGATCGCCGACACCTACGCCAAGACGATCGGCCACCTCGACATCAACGCTCACGCCTGCGTCACCGGCAAGCCCATCAACCAGGGCGGCATTCACGGAAGAATTTCGGCGACCGGCCGGGGCGTTTTTCACGGTATCGAGAACTTCATCAACGAGGCCAACTACATGAGCATGATCGGTGAGGATTCTACTTTACTTTTGTAGAGCGGCGTGGATGCTTTGAGAAATTGAAGAAATTTATGGAGAATGTTTCATGGATATGCATATAAGTATCGATATGGTTACTCATTTGGTTTTTTGTCTTTGTTGAAATGTGAACAGGTACGACACCGGGCTGGGGCGGCAAGACCTTCATTCTGCAGGGATTCGGTAACGTCGGCCTGCACACGATGCGCTATCTGCACCGCGCCGGCGCCACCTGTATCGGGGTCATCGAGCACGACGGCTCCATCATTAATCCAGACGGCATCGATCCCAAGGTACTTAGGCGGGCTGAACAAAAAATACGAGTTGTCAAATTGTTTACATTAAAGTTTTTAGTAATATAGCTCTGCCGAAATTAATTTCCTTAACGATATCGTGTAATAATAACTATTGTAATATTAACGAAAATTGTATCTGATACTGATTTGTTTGTATGTAGAAACTGGAGGAGTACCGTCTCGACAACGGCACCATCGTCGGCTTCCCTGAAGCAAAACCTTATGAGGGCGAGAACCTTATGTACGAGCCTTGTGACATATTCATTCCGGCAGCCGTCGAGAAGGTCATTAATAAGGAAAACGCTGGTCGTATTCAGGTAAGTTTGACTAGATATTCATCTTGCAAAACTACAAAAGAATATAATAAGCTATTACTATATTATATTATATACTATACGTTATTACTATATTATAATATTCACCAAACTTTAAATATAACTTGCAGGCTAAGATCATAGCTGAAGCTGCTAATGGCCCAACAACACCCGCAGCTGACAAAATCCTCATTGAGAGGAACATCCTCGTCATTCCGGATTTGTACGTTAACGCTGGTGGTGTCACCGTATCTTTCTTCGAGTGGCTCAAGGACCTCAACCACGTCTCCTATGGTCGTCTGACCTTCAAATACGAAAGAGAATCAAATTACCACCTTCTTGGTAAGCGTAAATTCTTTTCTCTGCAACACTTACTTAAAATTTAACTTAACATTAATCTTGAGTCAATTTTATTTAAATAAAATATTAAACATTGATTTCTAATATCTAAAGTTTATGACGATATTTATTTATTACAGAATCCGTGCAAGAATCTCTTGAACGTAGGTTCGGACGTGTTGGAGGTCGCATCCCGGTCACACCGTCTGAGTCTTTCCAGAAACGTATTTCCGGTGCTTCCGAAAAAGACATCGTGCACTCCGGTCTGGACTACACCATGGAACGATCTGCTAGAGTGAGTAAAAAATTAGTTTAAACGTAGACTTCAATGTAGTGCAACTTTTTTTTTTAATTCAAAAACATTCTACAATACGATTAATCTTCCAGTGTTTTATTGCATAACGAACATAAATTTTTATTGCAGGCTATCATGAAGACGGCAATGAAATTCAACCTTGGTTTGGACTTGAGGTCAGCAGCGTACGCGAATTCGATCGAAAAGATCTTCACGACTTATTCCGAAGCAGGTCTCGCCTTCTAAGCTCGTTAAACTAGTCATTAAGTGGTACATACATACACTCGCATACGCATTAAATGAAAAGAAAAAAAGAAACACCCACATTCACAGTGAATTTATCCAAATGGAAAAAAGTAAAAGAGAGAACATGTGAAGAAGTTGCGCGAGCGTGACACAAAAGAGCAGTATTCGTTTAACGCAATTGTTACGATATTGTTAACAATCAAAACCGAAAAAATGTGTTAATAATTGCCGCATCGAGTATTCAAAAGATTTGCAGCCTGGTTAGAAGATTCCATGGAAAAAAATCCGACCAACTGCTATTGGTGCGGAAATTTCCAGAAGATCTCTAATTACAAAGTTACTTACTCACACGCATTTAAATGTTACTTACATGTTTGTTACGCCACGACGTTAAATCTCTACGCCAATCGTAGTTGACTTATTTTTTAACTGAATTTCAAGTGCTTATTTTACAAATCGTGTTTTCGATGAAATGTTATGTCCAGAAAAATGGAAGAATTTTAAAATACAGGCTCTGTCAAACTTCAGTGTTTCCTCTGTTCGTTACGCAGTTTTAAATCGTTTAACATTAATGTCTGCCGTTTTGCTATAAAAGAAATGTTTCGAGAAAAAGGAGAAAAATAAATGAACAAAAAAAAAATCATGTTTACGTGATGCATTCTCCGCAGTCGCAGGACAACATATGCGTTTTATATTTGAATTTTTATTAATGAACTTTTAACTCTTAAGAATCAATTATTGTTAATTATTGTCCCGTCATTTGGTGCTCGTTTGTGTTTTCACTTTTGAAAATCAAAGGCATGACAAGCAGCAATCAATAAACAAGATTCACGACAGCTTTCTTGCAGTCTTAAGATTTATTTCTTATAAAGCGCGATATAATAAAGAAGGGTTATTTTTAAACGAAAATAATGAAAGTAACTTAACCAATGTACTTCTGTCAGCGTTATTGCGGTACACAAAAGCCCGCGATTGTATTTGTAATAATGGAAGAATGACATTTGTTACACCAACAGCAGCAATTACGTTAAATAAATGATATACACGTTGCAACGTGATTTAAATAACTTATTTTTTTTTTATTATCCCTTCCAATTTCATTTTACGAAAAATAAAAAGTGTCACGTTTACAATATTAAAATAATTATATAGCATAATCAAAATACATACAAGATTATATATTCATCGTAGTTAAACCAATCATTATTTATTATTTAAATTGAATAGTAAAGTTTTAATTTTGTCGATAAACTCATTACATTAAATTTTATAATACTGTAATGTCTTAATATAAATTGAAACAATGTCATAAAAATATACACTTAATTTAAATTCTTTGAGTTTAATTAATACTTTGAAAGTTTGTATGTTCATGGAAAGAGGACAATTTAAAGATTAAGTAGCTATTCAAGTGAAAACTTTTATCAACAGTTGCGGAATATAACTATGCACTTTGAAACACAAAGTTGTTTTTCCTTGTGCTAAAAGTATACCACTTATCAATACAATATAATTATGAAAATGTACTTAAGGTTGAACAATAAAAATACACTTAATAATAAAAATATACTTTCCATAAATTTTTAGTTATTTTTTTACGATATTATCAAGTTTAGTTACTCTTTACATTTTTTATTCACGTATTATTATTAACTAAAAAAGTTTCTTCGATGTTGTGCTCTTCTTCTTACAAGAAAATAAAATGGGTTGAAGGCTGGTTTTAGTTAAAACTCCTCAAAACCGTAAAGAAAGAAACAGCCCCTCTAATCATCTGAAAAGCAATCAAAGAAAACTTTATTTAAAGATATAACTTACATAAGTTAAAAATTTATTTGTTTTTCTTTGAGAAATTATTCATTTTAAAAACGTTAGATTTTTTTAATCTATTGTATATTTTTTACATATTTGACTCGGAAAAACTAGAAAAGACTATTTCTGTAAAAATTATGCAAGGTTGATAAAAATATGACAAAATTCTATTTTGATAGACTAATCAATATTTTTAAAGAAACTGAGCTTTCAATTTTTTCTAGCACTTTATTCGAAAAATCTTAATATCTATAATCCAAAAAAAAGATAAATAAATATAAGTTTTAGTTAGTAAAATGATAAAGTAAGAAATTCAAATTTTAGAATTATTTTCTTTTGTTTCTTGATTTGATAGAAATTCTTTATTTTAAATATTTTTACGATCGATTTATGTCTACAATTCTATACATACGTTTCCAAATGACTCCATGTTGAGCTTGATCTGACCACCGGCGAGTAGCTGGTAAGGAACCTGCGATCTTGTGAGTAAGATCAGCAAGAGGCTGTTGAGTCGCAGTCGGTCATTCCTATAGGGTGGAATGATGTAGGCTGCATCAGCTACTGCTCCGCTCTTTTCATTGTTTATGTACATAGAAAAATATAGGACATCAAGTTATTAATGCATATATTTATGTCAATTCACGTGAAATTAAACTTTTTAAATTTAAATTGGGTAAACCATTCTATTTTATTGAAAGTGTACATGTAGATTAAATTAAGTGAATATTAAAAAATGGATTTATCATTTTTTTTACAAAAGTGGAATTTTTAGAAATTTCAAATATCTTAAAAATTTAAGTTTTAACTATACCTCATTTAAAATTTAAATTTAAAAAAACGTGTGAATAAAAATATAATTTCTTTTGAATAGGGTTTAATTTTTTTAAATTCAAAGTTTTTTATTAGCTAGGTATAAAGTAACAAATTCTCCTTGTTAAATACGCACTCCAAAACCAATTGTTATTTTTTGCTTTTTTAAACGTTACATTAAATTGATAAAAGAAAAAATACGTGTCTATTATTTTTCAATATTCTATCTGACGGATGAATGGATTTTCACTCCTCCCCTTTGTACTTTCTAATAAACTGTTAAGATATAATGTAAAAAAGTTACTCACTTCTTGAAGTAAGACTTCAGGAGGATATTGACAGACGAAAAGTTGTGTGGTCAATATAAATAGGACTGGTGCAAACTTAAATTTTTCAGCGAGCGGCATATTCTACGAATTTAAACATTACTATATCATTTACTTATACAAAAGTCATACTTACTTGATGTCCAGGACTCCGGAACACTAATTTTGCTCAAACTTTGGGATATGTTTTTAGGCATCAAAATATCTTGAAAACCGGAGTTTTAGAATCTAACGCTTTAAAAAATCCGAGTTATCAATATATTTAGCTTTATTTTAAAGAAATAAACGTTTTTTTTAACTTTTCTCACCCAGCTAAAAAAATCTCGTATGCATTTGTAAATATGTAAAATAAAACTAATGAAAGCAACTAATGAAGTAAAAAACAACTGAAAGCCCGTTTCTTCAAGTTTTAAAAACATATCCTAAAGTTTGAGCGAAATTCGTGTTCCGGGGTCCTGGGCCTCACTTATTTAGCTTCATTTTAATAAAATTTTATAACTTTACGTACTCCGGCTAATAAAATGCCAATAAGTGATAAATTGTAGGTGGTACTTATAAGCTCAATCATGAAAACCTCGCTTGAAAGCTTGAATATATCGTCGCAAAAACTGAAAATAATAAAACGTATTAAAAATTTAAATATATAAAATATAGATCTAGTAAGTTTGGCTAAGCAAAATTAAAATTGTATTGTAATTAAATTTTTCATTTCATTAAAAGTGTAGAAAATTTTAAAACCAGTAAATTGATAAAGATTGGTACTGTTTTATCCAGTCAAAGTCCAATCAATTGTTTGTCTCATACTATGAAAAGAAATAGTCTAACACAATATTGCGTGGGTGAAGAAGTCAAAGGTTTTTACTTAGGCGAATAATATAATTAATTTTATAACTTAGCTAACTAGGAGAGGGTCAGGGTTCTGGATCACGGATTTTGCTCAAACTTTGGGATATGTTTTCAGATGTTAAAATATAAGGAAAACCAAAATTTCAGACCCTAACGCTTTCGAAAACTCAAATTATTCATATTTGTAGTTTTATTTTAACGAAATATTGAAATAAACGCTATTTTTCAAACTTTTTTATCTAGCCTAGAGAAAATTTGAATGTAAATACATAAAATTAAACTAGAAGAAACAAGCTTTCATTTGCTTTCCAGAACAAAAATATTCTTCTTCCTTTAAAAGTTATAACAGTTTACAGTTGGAGATAAAAAGTGTACAAAGTAATGAGTAAAATTGGAGCTACAGGTTCGGTAAATTTTATTTGTTTAACTTTGATCTGTTATAATTTTTGAGTGCATTAGAATATTTTAATTTTGCAAAAAGAAAATGAAAGCTTGTCTCTTTTACTTTAATTTTATGTATTTACAAATACATACAAGATTTTTCTAGGCTAGATAAAAGAAGTTTGAAAAACAGTGTTTATTTCAATAATATTTCGTTAAAATAAAACTAAAAATGTGTATAACTTGAGTTTCTTAAAGCGTTAGGGTCTGAAATTTCAGTTTTCTTCATATTTTAACATCTGAAAACATATCCTAAAGTTTGAGCAAAATCCGTGATCCGGAACCCTGACCCTCTCCTAGTTAGCTAAGTTATAAAATTAAACTTAATGATATATATTCATACACTATAAAAATTATGCTTTTATAAAAATATTTATTTAGTTTCACTCTATCGTAAAGAATTCATGATCAAATCAT
>JAPYZA010005481.1:0-12341 GCA_030522685.1 Eupelmus azureus
AAAATGAAATATGTCTTATAATTTATAATAATTATTTAATTGTTAATTTAGTAAAATTGTAATGTATTAAACTCGAATTTTACCCCTTTTAATTTTGTCAAAGATTTAAATTTAATTGTTATTAGACACTGTATCTACAATTTATTTGATAACTTTGAATTAAATCACATTCAATGCTTTAAGTAATACTTAAATAACTTTTGTACCATAATTAACATTTTGATGTAGTTGAACAATGCGTATTGGTAAAATAGCAAAATGTACCCTCAGCTTCAAAGTCATAGATTTATATTCTATTAGATCTTCTACATTTGGAGGAAATGACTTAAAAAAATTTTTACTTAATAACATTATTGAATTGATGCCATGAAAATTTATGAGTAAAATTAATATTATTACATCAAAAAAATTCTGCCAATTCCCTGATAGATATTCTCTCATAATTTTACCACCTATACTTTTGTTACTGTTTTGAACATATGTTTCCTTAATACTTGCCATTAAGTTAACAATTTCCTTTTTACAAGAATTTTGCTAGAAATAATAAATTATTTAGTAAAACAAAAAAAAAACAAATTTTTATTAAATTTCACTTTTATAAACAAATAATCAATCTTCTATTCAACATTTTATAAAATATAAAAACCTCTTTATCCTCTTCCAGCAATTCATCATCAAACGCATCTCCAACGATCCTTCAACCACAACAAGAAAAAATAATCATCAACAATAAAAAAACCAAACAATTCCTAAATGACAACGAAAAACATTCAATTACTCATCCTCGTCGGCCTCCGAATTTTCCGGCGCCTCCATTATCCCAGCACGTGTCCAAGGTACAAAAACGCGCTAAGCGAATGAATCATCACAGTCCTTCCTACATCACAAACGGAAAAATCAATATAAAGCGGCTATTTGGCAATCAAGGCAACCGGAGCGGCAACATTACCATCTTACCCCAGATCCACTTTCGATTTAGGCCGGCCGAAAATCGCGACTATAACCTGCTCAACCGCAGCTCTTCATTTTTTCATTACCCACTCCGCAAGATTTAAATGGCACCGCAGCTGGCGTCTTTTAAATGGACTTTAAACGCCGCACTCAAAACAACACCCCGAACGAACTTATTTCTTACATTCCAGAACGCGCAACCGTCGAAACACACCTGGGGCAGCCGGAGATGCAAAACGAGCCTGATTTTTCGAAAATCCAGGCCGAGACGTACATCGCTTGAAAACGTCGACTCCGAAAATTTTTAATCCACCTGTCAAAGCGCCGACAGGACCCGACAACGCGACACCTGCGCTTGTAAACACGCGAACAGACTCGCCGGCAGGTGGCGCGCCGCTCGGCTCCTACCCCCTCCGCATGCGCCGAATGTCAAATATTAGATTATCAGACGACGTTCCCATTGTTTTCCAAGGCGGCGAGGGAAAAAAAAACAAACCCAGCGGCGCTCGGCAACGCGCCGCATACTTACCTATATACGCCGAGAACTCGTCAGACATTCAAATGAAAAGCGTTCTTTTATAACGTACACATAGCTTCCATTGGAAAAACGTTAAGGGCACAAAAAACGTATTTCCCAGAGGCATTTACATTCCGCGCAGCGCGTAAAAGGATTCCTATAATGCCAATTTCTCGTGCTTTCCCGTACCCGTTCCCACGCGGAGCGCGCGCTGCTCTCCCCTGCCTGTATTAATTGAATTTTCCCTATACACGCGCGCCGCCGAGTCTGCTATAACAGAGTCGGAGAGCAGCCGCGCGCGCGCGCGCTCGTATAGGTAGCATCTTCCAAAAATCGACCCATTCAGTTTCCAGTTCGCCGCGGCGAGTCTGCCAGTGCGCGCGCGTGTGTATTGTTTCTCGTGTCAGCAGCGAGCTGTGTATACATATACACAAAGGAGCGCTTAGAGTGTATACATGTACATAAAGAAAAAAATGCGGCCGACGACGGCAGACGGAAAATCGGAGCAGTGAAGAAGCAGCAGCTCCCCGGGAGTCCCATCTCCGTGGAAAGTTTCGCGTGTATACACACACGCACGCGCGCTTACATATACACAGGCATCACGAATGCACGAGAGAGCAGCAGTAGCGCGTCGGCGGCTGTAGTGTGCTGCGAGTGGGGCAACAATGGCGAGAAGCTGGCTAAGCGGTGGGCCGACTGGCCGTCGCTCGGCAACCTCGTGCCCGTCGGCCTCCTGAATGCCGGCGCTACTTACTCCAGCGCGAGTGTAGGCAGCGTTCGAGGGAGAGGCCAGCTCCATTGGCGGTTTATGCAGCGGCTGGGCGAGAGGAGCGAGTGAGCCAGCGACGCTGCGGCCCGCAGGCGCCGCCGCAAAATGTCTACGAGATCGCAGCTAACCAAGGATCTCAACGGTCAGTCGATTTGTTTTAGTTTTTTTGGGATTTTCGGATTGTGAGTTTGTTTTATGAGGGGAGGATCGAGCGGGCTGGGTGATGGGGGGTATAGGTTAGGAGAGCCCTGGGGGAGGTCTTCGGCGGAGCGTATTTTCGGCCGCGCCCCCCTTCCGAAAACAGTTCAGCGCTCTCTCTGTTTCTGTCTCTGTCTTGCTCGCTCTCCATTGCCGGTATTGACGTGCTACTATACTGCACACATATCGCTGGGTACGTAGAGGCTCACGCGGACCTTTTTTATATCAATCTTTTACTGTGGCCCTTTTTCTGGTTTTTATTGTGGCTGTGATTTCGTTTGTTGATGACGGAGGGGCGCTGATTGGAAGGGAAAGGCTTTGTTGTTGATTGTGCGGAGGGGATTTGATTGAAAAAGAATGAGAGAGAAGAGCTGGATGATTCATGTTTAAATTATTTACTTTTCGTGTGCTGAGCCAGAGAGTTGGCTGCTGCATGTGGGACACTATCGGGTATTGAGGATCGTCTGAGGTTGTTGTTGAGGAGTAGGTTTAGTCATGAAGTCACTGATTTGATGAATTGCAGTCATTGCCATGCGTGACTGAAAGTCGTGAATTGATTTGACTTTTAAGTTGGTTTTCAGAAGCAAGCATATTTGATTATGCGGTAAATGTTATTTTTTTGCTGATTTTTAGATAAGTTTTTATGGGGAATTACATTAATGCGTACATTTATCCTGTTACTTTTACTGTTAAATGAGTCAATTTCTATTTATACTACACATTGTTTCCTGTATTACAATTTATTAAAAAAGCCTCAAAACTAAAGTAGTCATGAGGGACTAAAATGTATGACTCATATACACAATTGAATGTATTGTACTTTATGCATTTATCTTGTATCATTTATATTGAAATAGAATCATTTTTATATTACCCTTGACAGGTATCTTCAACAAAAAATAATCTTATAAATAGCACTTATTGATTAATTAATATTTTAAATAATTTATCTTTCTTCGCTAAATTAAATTTTATTTAATAAGTACAAATTTATATTAAAAAATATAAATCAGCTTGAAATAATACTTTCAATCTCTCAGAGAACTTTATTTTTGAATTTTATTGAATTCCTATATGATATCTTTTAAAAGTCTCTTATGCAGAGCTTGAATGGTTCTGAAACATGACTGAACTGTGAATGATATGCAAATTGTCTACTTGCAATGTAAGACCTGTATAAATTACACAGTGTACTTGCCACTGACCTTGTACCTATTAACTAATTATTTGCTCTAATAAAGATGAATAAAACTGGTTTTGCTATATTTAAATATAGTTCAAATTAAAATTATTAATTAAAAAATTAAAATTAGAAAATTTTAATTGATCTACAAAATAAAAGTGATTATAATTAACTAATAAAAGTAAATTTTTCTTTTGATTTTTACAGAGTCAGTAAAATCACTGTTGGGAAAACATGTTAAGATATTATTAAAAAACGTTGTGAAGCTAGAGACTAAACCTGACAAATTCGAAAATCGTGTTTTAGTGAGTATTAAAACTTTGAAAAGTTTTTAATAATGTAAAATTAGATATTAATATTTCAAATATATTTTTAGGTATTTTCACCATGTCGGCTATTCCTTTTAACAGCAAAGGTGCCTACAAGGGTAAGCTTATTTTTATACTAAATTATAAATGTAGTATTAAGTTGTAATTTGTTAGTAGAAAATTATTGTACTAGATTTATATTAAAGCTTTAACAGATAGTTAAAAAATTGTAAGCATTCTTAAATATAGTTTAATATAATTAAATAAATGAAGTTGTATTTAAATAAAATTATAACATTTTAATTTCATGTATTTTTCATTTTATTATTACAGATCGACTGTCATTTTCATTATTTGGAAATAACGTCAGTCGAATCCAAAAGAGCCAATCAGTTATCTTTAACTGTTGGGGAAAGAGTCTACAACTTTGTTACTATGGGCTTAGGCAGCGTCGATACCTCAGAGGTAGATGCAATGATAGAAGCCCTTCACACTGCTATCCGAAACATATTTCCCACAGTACCTTTAAAGTAAGTTTCTCGAAATTTCAGTTAAACAGTTATATATTTGTTGAACCTTTCAATTAACTAATATCTTGAATTTTAGCTATGTAATCAGAAAAATCGATGTGATACCAGTCAGCAGATTGCAAAGTATAAGAGGTAGCGATTTAGCTAGAAGTACAGAAGCGACAAGACATACAGGCCCTTGTGGTGGCTTTTCCACTCAATATGCTTGTATGTGTGATTTGCATAATGTACCTTATAGAGAAGAAGTTGCTTGGGTAAATTTGTCTTATGACTCTCATTACAAGTATAATAATTATATATTGAATTGTATTACATATGTATTAAATTACTTCTTTTTACCTTTATAGGATGTTGATACGATTTATTTATCGCATGACACAAGAGAATTAGACCTAAGAGATTTTGATCACCTTGATCAAAAAGATTTGCTTCCGATCATATCAGCTCTGGAATACAATACATGGTTTACCAAACTACGTGTCTCTCACCTCAAACTTAGTCATGAAACATTAGACAGACTGTTACATGTCTTAAAAAGATCTCTCTCTATTCAAGAAATTTACTTAGATAACATTGGAGTAAAATGGTATATTTTCTTTTAAGAAAATAATCGATTTAATATTTATATATATGTGAAGAAATTCTATATTAGATTTTTTAATTTTTAGGGATTTTGCACATAAGCTGTCTTTAGCATTAATTGCCAATACCAATGCTGTACTACACACTATAGATTTATCAAGTAATACTATAGAAGATAAAGGAGCTACAAGTTTATGTGGTGCAATAGCCAAATTGACCCAAGGTATTTAATCGAGACAATAAAAATCAGTACTGTTTTCTAGTTTTGTAAATATATGTGTAATTTAATTAAGCTTAATTAGTAATTTTATTAATAAATAATTATTTATTGCATAAAAATATTTTTGATTATTAGTGAAACTGCTACCATTTCTATTGCATCTGCAATCAATAAATAGAAATTTACTCCCCGAAATTTATAATTTAAGCAAATAGAATAAAATGACTTGAAGATAACTGAAATAACATTCGAAATATTAATTCTATTTTTTTTTTATCAGATAATCAGTTATCTTTTTAACAATTTAAAAAATTATCAATAGTAGTAGTAGTAGTAGTATAATAGAAGTAGTAGTAGTAGATATGTGTAGAGATAAAATGTTTTTCAGTTGGCCCAAATTCTAAACCAATGTCTTTTACGCGGTTGCACCAATTTTTTGCACCTTTAGGAGCTGCACATACTACCGGACCATTGGGTAAATTGCCCAAAGGCTTGCAAAAATTAAATTTAGCAAGATGCGGTCTAACGGGAAAAGGTGTCGGTCAGATATCACATGCATTAAGTCTAAATCGAAGTATGCCGACTAGCCTGCAATACTTAAACCTCGCCGAAAACACTTTGAAAGATGACATCAATGTAAGTTATTGAAAATTCAAATAAGCGTATTTTTTGAACATTATTATTTTTACTTAATGGATTTATTTATTTTTATTTAGAATTTATGCAGCTTCTTAGCTCAGCCCAATGGAATAACTCATTTAGATCTTAGCGGAACTGATACAACATTAGAATGCGTAAGTACAACTTATAAATAAGTTAATAAACTGTTGACTCTTACAATGTTTCAAGAAAAATTTTGCTAAAAGTTTAATAAATAGATCATGCCTAAAATTTTAAATTACGTCAATCTACTCACTATCAGAAATAAAAATTGATCTACACAATTTCAGCTTTTTGGTGCTTTGCTGCGGGGTTGCGCAACGAATCTAGTCCACTTGAACGTCGCCCGTAACTCGTTCTCGAGCAAGAAAACCAAAGAAATTCCCCCGAGCTTCAAGCAGTTCTTTACGGCTACCCTGTCCCTCAAGTACTTAAACATCTCATTCTGCAAGCTGCCCCTCGAGGCGCTCAAGCATTTGTTACTCGGACTTGCCTGCAACGAGAGCACCGTGGGCCTTGAGCTCGATATGAGCGGTAACAACCTCGGCTCGATGGGCGCTCACGTGCTTGAGTCCTGCATTCACGGCGTCAGGTGCATCGCTTCTCTCGACATCTCCGACAGCAGTAAGTATCGTTCTTTTTTCTGTTTTATTTTAATAAGGCCCTTTTTGAAGCTTCACGCAAAATTTGTATGATAAAGGATATTTATGCAAAGGGCTTTTCATTTTATACACTGAACGCTTTAATTATCCAAATTGATGTGGTTTTTAACAATCCAAAAATGAGCTATTTTACATTTTTAATAAAAATTATGGTTGCAATGCACTAAATACAAAAATTATGTCCCTAATGATTTTTCTGTTATTTTATTTTAGATATGGACGTAGACCTGGCACAAGTTATAACTGCCATAGGCAAAAATAAGTCAATCAAGCAACTGTTCATGGGTCGCAACACCCTGGGCATGAAGAGTAAGCATTTAGCCGTGGTTATGGACTCGCTCGTGCAAATGCTGCAAGAAGACGATTGTGTGCTGCAAGAGCTGCATCTACCGGATTCGCGCCTCAAGGGCGATCTATACAATCTCATCAATGCCCTCGGCAGTAACGCCTGCTTGCGCACACTCGATATAAGCGGTAATCAGATCGGTGACCCGGGAGCAAGGCTACTCGCTAAGGCCCTGCAGATCAATAATCACCTCAAGACAATTATTTACGATAGAAATAACATCTCGTTGCAAGGATATGCTGATATCGTTCATGCCTTAGAGAGGTAAGATAATTTTATTAATGATACTTTATTTAAGTCTCGTAAAAAAGCACTAAATAAATTCTTATTGGTTTTTTTCTTTTCAGAAATTATAGTGTTAGGCATATGCCATGCCCAATCTATGATTTGCAGCCTTGTATGAAAGCCTCCGCGGAGAAGACCGAACAGCTGACAAAAAAGATTCAAGATCTGCTTCAACGCAATGTTGCGCCCTGTAGAAACAGTCACGGTCAGGCATTCCGATTACAGCAAGGCTTCTTGCTTAGCTCGACGCAGCACATGGTTGACCGACTCGTCGTGCAAACACAAGATACGATTAAAGCTCTTGCTGCGGAAAGTTGTAACGCCAATGAAGATATTAATTACGCAACGGGGCTAATTCAAGATGCCGATAATTCGAAGCAGCTGTTACCAAGGTTGCACGAAGTGCTGCAAAGGCGGGATGAGAGTAACCCTGTTGAAGCGAAACTCATCGAGGCTGCTAATCAAGTTCACAAAGTTGTATCTAACTATTTACAGGTAAGATCATAATTTTTATAAAATTATAAAAGACGATTAGATAATGCGAAATTGTACACTATTATTAATGATAAATTTTATACCTTATACATTTTTTTTTTTTAAATTATATATTGTTTTTTATTTGTACTTAAAGTAAATTTTAAATCTTATATTTACAATTTTCATAATTTATTTTAACAAAAATTAGGAAATTTAAACAAAACGATTTTTAAGCTCAATTCGTTCGATCAATTGCGTAAACCGTACTTAAGTTTCTTAATTGACCAATCAAGCCTTGGAGAAGGTCATCTACAATCTAGCTCTAATAGTGATGACTATAACGTCAAAAATATAAAGATGAAATACGATTGATGTAAAAAGCCACGTTTAAATTTTAAATTGTTAAAATCTTATAATTATTAATGTTTAAGTTCTTAATTTTATAATTATATTGATTATATTTCGGATTATAAATCGTTAGTTATTCTAAATCAAATGTTTACAAATGTTTTTATCAATTACAGGATTCTTTAGATGCAATGCTCAAATGTGCTAATGAGCAATGTCCTTCTATACTTGAGCAAACTGTTGTTAATAGAGACGATGATTATGATGAGAATGAATCTATGACTTTAGAAGAACATCTTCGAGGTTCTTGCAAAGAGAAGAATAAATTAACGTTAGATTTTATACAAACTACAATAACTGAACAAGCTGGAGCAGATATAATTAATCGAGTAAAGTAAGTAATTAAGTCGGTTAAAACAAATAGATCTTTATTCCTTATATTATTTACTTAATAATTTATATTTTATATGAAATCAAAAAATAAAATAGTAATAATTATTATTTAAAGTTTAGTTAATTACAACTGTACATAAAAGTGTTATAAATGCTTATTTCTTTTTTAGTGAGTTGAACCTAACAGTAGCGGCGCATATCTCAGACCGCATAACAGACCAGGTAATCGAATCCCTCTCGACAAGCTATAAAATGCTGATCGGTGAGTGCGGCGAAATTCGCACGCGTAGCAGCACGCCGGACGTTCTGCGGCCGAGCGCGGGCTCGACGAGTAGCGGCGGTGGCAGCGTAATCGGTGTTGGCACTGGTGGTATGTCCCTCAGCATGACCGCCGCAACTGGTGGCAGCATCGGCACGCCAGTCATCGAGAGAACGAGCCTTGTCATGGATGAAGAGGAGGAGAGTAGCCGCAGCGGTGGCGGCGTCGGCTCCGGCAACGCCGGCACTGACAATCACTCGGCGCTCCTCGGTAAAGCCATGGGTCGGCTTTCCGCGGAGGACGATTCGCCGATGGTGAGTGATCGATTCTTTTGTTTTTCTGGCTGAGGAGAATAATTTTTGGCTTTGGGTTATCAGAGTAGTACATTAACAGAAAATACAATATAAAGATTTTCCTCTTTATTTTGTCTAATTACTTAAAAGAATTGTAGTGATTAGAAAAAGATAGGTTTGAGCACTTTATATAACATTGTTTTTTACATTGTTCAATATTAATAGAGATGAAAGTTGTTACGTATACTTTTTTAATTCTTTTCTAAGATTTTCATTTTCGCATTAAAGTAATAAAAATAATTGGTTGCATTCAAGTTAAAATTATTATTTGAAATATTATTATAGTAAAATGAAAAAAATGTGACTAATCAAAAGTACATCTTTTTAAAAAATTATATTTTTATACTTGTAGTAATTACAAAATTTTTAATAATTATTCATTTCATAAGTGTACATAATATTATAAAATATTTTAAGTACAACTATTAACAATAATAGTTAAACAGTAAATGGGTAGTCCTGAAATCTTGTGATAATAACTTTAATTTATGTAAAATACAAAATTATTAGTAGTGAAATGATAAATTTATAAATCAGAAAATGTCTATATTATGATTACGTCGATTTCACTTAATGGAAAAGATGCATCTCGAGCGTGACGATTAGAAAACACGCATCGTTTTAGATCTAGTCAGTATCGCTTGCATTTTTACTTTTACTTGAATGTATCACAAAATTTCATTTTTTATTTTCAATCATTATAATAATGCTTTATATAATTTGTTGTGCATACATTTTATGTCAATATTTTATATAATAGTACATAATAAAAAAACTAGAATTAACTATTAAATATGTAATTTAAAATATAGAATAAATTTGAATGCATAAGATCTTTAACAAAATTTAAATTTCATATTAACAAATTTCTGGTTTAAATTTTCTCTATTATATAATAAAATATGGTATAAATATCTTTACTAATGGGTATCATGGTACTAACACATTGGGAATCATTCTGCTTTTTCTTACCGCATGCCTTGCAGTTGGATTACTTGAATCTCGTAAGTATAATTTATGAAGCATCATAAACTAACTTTAATCAAAATTAATAAAAGTAAACATTGTAGTAATATATTTTTTCTATTTTGCAAGGCTACACCACATTTGTCCAACAAGCGAAAGAGCTTACACGGAAGAAAATTACGGCCTAAATCCGTAGTAGATTCTGTGGAAGGTCTATCAGCCGACGACATTCCAGATTTGCTGCCATCATCCGCGTCTTCTAAGGGTCAGCAAGCAGAAGGTAACTCTTAATTTCAGAAAAGAATGAAAGTGAAATAAAAATAATTATATGTTTTGAAATAAGAAATAATTTATTTTCCATTTTTTAGGAGCATCCGAAAACGAGCATTCACTAACCGAATCGCTAGATTCAGTCTCAGAGCTACCATCTAATGCTGGCGTAGGTCAACAACTACAGCATCTAGTGAAATCGAGGCCACGACGAGCGAAAACGCGAGCTCCAACTAGACCGATGCTTCGGCCTGATCAGCCCCAATGTAGTGATGGCATTGCCCTCGGCGAAGGTCTAGATGTTTTCTTTAGACCTACTACTCCTACGACTCCGCTCGTTGGTTCGCCAACAAGTGACGATAGGTAATGAATTAAAACAATTGCGACATTACAGTAAAATAATTATTTTCTTATGAATAGTTTTCAATTGAAATTCATTTTTACAGTTCGTTAAATACATTCCCGACGACGGCTACCGCAAGCCAGGACGGCGGCAGTCCAAGTCCTTCCGTAGCTAGTCAGAAGAGTGATGCGAATAAGAAGACTGCACCAAATGCCCCGATGCTGAAAACTTTGCATGCTGAGCAATCGCCACGTTCGCGCTCAAGCGATGATGTAGCCAAGTTTTCACCGCTTGTCGGTCGCAGATCGCACGGCGACTCACCACTTACAGCTTCACCTCTTGCTCGACGAAATACTGTGGAGAATGCCAGATGTAGTTCGGAAAAAACAGACGGTTCCATTGAAGAACAAAATTCTGGTAAAAATTAATATGTATAATTTTGCAGTCAATTTGTATGCGTAATCTAAAATTGTAGGCAAAAATAATTATTCTTAATATTGAGGATTTAATAGTACTAAATTTACCAGTAACAGCATCATCACCTGGTATTGACAACAACAAAGAACAGAACTGCGATCCAAATGAGAACAGCAGTAAGAACAGCGTGATGTCGTCTGTCCGTAGATTTACGGCAGCCGGCACAAGTCCGACAAATGGAGGTGTAGCGAAGAATTACATTCTGGAGACAGCCAAATCACCGGTACTGCGTTCGCTTACAACCAAAAACAATCAGCAACAACCCGGCGACCGTCGCTCGCCACCTACCACTGCCCCAAAACCAAGACCCTGGAGTATGGCCACAGATAGAAAATCTGGTAGGTTTTATTTGTATTGTTTAATTAAAAAAACTTATTTTCAATATTATGCAAAAATTGATTAAATGTTATAGTTACTAAATTATAAACTATTTATTTTCTAGGCGAATTTAATCAGTTACTGAGCGATGGCTCAAGCCCGAACACTTCGGCGGGTAATACACCAGATTCAGGCGATGCACTGGATGAATCAACCGATAGCGGGGTATGCGGTCCTGCTTCATTGCCTCCGAGTCTCACGGCCAGCTGCATCGTTGGTGGCAGTTTGGGCAATAGTAGCGGTCCGGAGAAGCGATCGGTCAGAGAACTGGCAGCGAGCCTGTCAAAGGGTAGCAACAACTCGAACCAATCGAAAGCGGATAAGAAGGAAAACGGTAAACTGCGCAGGAGCATAAAGAGCGTGTTTTATAAGAACAATCGAGAAGGCCAGGATTCGTAGCACGCACGATACGCTTGTAACATACATCACCACAGAAGTTCGCTAGCTGCAAGATAAATCATTCATACAAAGAGGTGGTTTTTGTATAAAAGAAAAAATCGATAATATACAGATAGGATATTAAAGTATTACGTTTTAAAATTATTCATTAACTTATGTGCGTTTTTTTTTAGATTTCTCAAAATTACTTAATTTTTATTTTATTTAAAAATGTATATATTTAATAAAGCTTAAAGATTTTTTTATTTCACCGTTAAATTGATCAGTTGTAGCTTTATTAAAATTTATATGTGAAGAAACAATCTAGATTTGATACTTTTATAGATCATAGTACAAAAACCATCTCAATCATCGCTCCTAATCTTTTTTATTATTTTTATTTTCTTTTATTTTCTTTTATTTTTTTCATAACCATGTAACACTCATCAAAAGGCCATATGCACGAGTTTGTTTTTTTTTTAATTTTT
>JAPYZA010005482.1:0-12124 GCA_030522685.1 Eupelmus azureus
CTTGCCGACTTCTTATTATTAAGAAGATTTAATAATTTTTAATTATTTTAGTTTTACTCCAAAGAAGAACTATATTTGCTCGAAAAAAGTACAAATATTCAGTTAGAATTCAGAAGCTGGTTAAAATATTTTTAAAAAGTAAGTATAAAGCGAGCAAACATTCGTGATGAGAAAAAAATTATTAAAAAAAACTATTAGAGTTTGGTCAAACACATAATATTTGCATCAAATAAGGCGGTAAAATACAAGAGCAATTTTTTTTAACTTTGTTCCTTACAAGAATCCATTAGCGAGAATGCTTAAGTGTTTTGAATCCATTATCAGGTAGCAAACGTATCTTTACCCTTTGTAAACCCAAAATTAGCATAAGCATCACATCCTAAGCCGAATAAGTACCTTAATAAAAATAAAGTCTAAAACACTTATTGGCTTAGTCCGTTCCCCAAACGATAACCCTCGGCAAAGATTTTCAAAATTCATACGATTTATCGACATTAAGCCTCGGCTAGAGCGCATTTCCGGAGCTTAAACTCCTTGTGTACCAGGCAAAACGGACATTAAGTTGCACGATAAAAATTCCCCTTCTCGTCGCGCGCGCACGATAAACAATAAAAAAACGTGAAAGAGGGGCCAAGGGCTCCTGAAAACTTTTCACTGTGCCGCCATCAGCGCCGTAAAAAGGCGGCGACCAGTATGAATAGAAATCGGCGTCAACGAGGCAGCGCGCGCGGCCAGCAAAGAAAAAAGCCGGAAATTCGCAGCACTTCGTCTGCTCGTCTTTTTCTTCTAAACACACACACATACATGCGCACATGCGCTCACACATGCAAACATATACAGAGCCACGCGCAGAGATACGCCAGCTGCGCTCTCGCCGTTTGTTTATCTGCGCGAATCTACATTCGCAGAGCGTAGAGACATGCTTACATACCCAGCCACGTACAGACACACACGAGAGGAAAGCTTGGCTGTCCGCGCGCATGAATAGGGAAGCAGATGAGGCGCCGCATAATTAATCTTCCTTCCGGCCCGCTGAGGCGTGTGTCGTCGCCTCAGCGTCGCCTTCGTCCCCCCGTTGTCGCTGAGAATGCACTTGGGCTAGGCGCGCTTTCCCAGCCCTTTTATGCAAAAATCTTCCCGAGAGAGACAGAGACTCGCTCATCATCCGGCTTTCTCGCTCTGTGTGTTTCACGCCAACGCGCTTTGTCTTTGCTCTTTAGACTCTCTCTCTCTCTCTCTCTCTCTCTCTCTCTCGTGTATGTACGGAGAATGCGAGAGAACGCGAAATTTAGGGCTGATTCAGAAGGTGAAAATGCAATTATACGAGTGTGCTACGGTTTAACCCTTTCTTTGTGTATTCGTTGAATGAGGAGGGGGGGGGGCATTTGAGCGTAGAAAGACGTGGTGAATTCGAGTTAAGAATTCGCTGTACGTGAGGCTTGTTAGAGCTTCTTTGAGATTTTTGTTGTTTGGAGTTTCGCAAAGATATACGCCAATTTATTTACATTGGCCGAGGTAAATTATGCGGAACCAGAACCGGACGTTAACTATAAAAATCTATACGATTTCTTTTTATGCACATGCGGAATTCGGTCGTAAAAATTACTATGAAATTCAGCATAAAGCTGATTCATTGCATCGAAATGCATGATAAAATTGGAATAACAAGAAATTTGATTTTTACGGGGATATCAAAATATTTTTTACTGCACTTTTTTATAATAAGTCCAGATCGCAGTAGTAGACAAGGAAATTTTTATGATAGAAATTTAAAGTTTTTACTAATTATTATTTTAAGTTTGAAAGTAGTTCGGCCGATGTTTAATTTTGATAGAATCGCAATTTTATTCATAAATATTTATTACGTATTTTAATTAAAAAATATTGAAAAAAGTATTCAATAAAGTGTTTTAATTAATAAATAAAAATATTTTTCTTAGTTTAATTTGTAGTGAAGCAGGAGTATATAATTACAGACTTTTAATATTTTCGCTACATTTTTAACGTGCACTCACGAAAACAATGAAATTATTGTACAATAGAAATATTCGCAATTATGGCTAAAAGCATTTTAACAGCTTATTCACGTAAAATTTTATAGAATATTTGATAAACGCTTTCTTTAAAATCTTTGACGGTTTAAAATACATTTTTAACGACTGCCCGACACGATTATCGATTATAATTCAGACTGTCAATTTTTATAATTCACTGAATAAATTGAATACCTCCACGATACAATCGACTAAATTAGAACCGACTGCAAATCACAACACTCATCTACAATAAACTTTCATATTTTTCTATAGCTTCCAGTCCGTATACCTCGACCTCATTGTAAAAGATTGCGCCGTAAATAACAATATCCAATTCCATCTCCCATAATTTAGCTCAAAAACATTACTCTACAATCCACAACAGCCACAAAAAAAAGCAACAGTGCCCGCCGTAATCCAACAAGCGCAGATTTCAGAACAACAGCGCAAGCAGAAATCAAAACGAAAGCCTGCCTGGGGGCCTGCTCTTCCGGCCGGTATTTTGGAATTTCTCGACTACTCGATACAGCCGTGTTGCAGCTTCCTCTTGTCTTTTCCACTTTCTCTGTCTCTCTCTCCAAAGCTGGCGCGCTATATACACAGCCCTTTCTTTTCCTCTCTCGGGCGCGACGCTGTTGTCGCGCTGATAAGCGCGCGAGAGCGGCGCCTCTGGCGAGTTTACACTTTATTGCCGGAGCCCTGATTTGTGACGCGAAAACTCCCCCGCTTTACTCTCGGGGCCGTGTGTCTAGCGAGCCGGGAAAGGGATTCGAGAGGCGCAGATTGGGATTTATCGATGTTTTACTGCATTCAGCTGCGCAGCGAGCTCGCCGAGTGCATTAGAATGAAGCCGTGCGAAGCTTCCCTTAAAAGGCTCGGCTCTGAGTTTACCCGACGGCTTTTTTCTCACTTTGCTTGTGTACGCCCCTGGATTGCGCGACGAGGAGCGCCCAGGCATTGTTACGTAAGGCGCCGACGGACGTGTTTTCCTGCACTTTTTATAACGCGCGGGGTTACATACTTTTCAAGCCGAAGCCGCGAAGCGCGACGAGGCCAAGTGCAAGGATTAAAATGGATGAGCCCGCCAGCTCCTGTGGACACGGGTTATGGCATTCTTCCTCGCAGTGCTGGCATTTGCGAGCGATGCGCACCTTTCAATAATGATCTTTCTTCTTTTTACTCATGAATTGGGTCAGGCTTTTTTGGATTTTAAAATCCTATCATTGCGATTAATTCGGATTTTTCAATAACGAACGGCATTAATTCATCAATATCATTTGCATCCGACATTTACATTTTATCGTGTAATTAATCTTTTCTTTTTCTATTTAAAACGCGAATTTATGAGAGAATTTGAGTTATAACTGATTTCGGTTTTGAATAATTTTTCACTTAAACGCTTTATTCCGCTAAAGGTTCATTAATACCTCGGTAAATTATTTACCTTATTAAAACTTAATGGATCTCCTAAACTCGGAGACTGCATTTTTTGCCCGAATAATTTATTACGTCGTGTTAAAGACGATCATTCATAAGCGTTGATTCTCAATGATCTTTTTTTCTCTGTCGCAAGTTTTAGCCCCCCGCGTGCGCGAAAATTCATATCGATACGCCGTTAGAAGCTTTAAGCTGCCCGAGCTAAAGGATAATTGATTGAAATTGGCAAACTTGACGCGCGACGAGGGGATTAAGCATCGCCTCGTCCCTGCAAATTTCCTCATCAGACGTTTGCATCGCAGCCTCCGCGCGAGCTCGTCTCCTGGATTTTCATATCTAACAAAAAAAGCACGAAGAAGCAGCTCCCGAGGCAAAATAAAGCTCGGAAATTTCCGGCTCACGACGCAATCTTGCTGTCTGTTTACAAATGCACGCTTATTTTCCGGCCGTCATAATATTCCTCTCGGTTTTATCCACCGGCCCTTCCCTTTCAATATTTCCAAAGCGTTGTAACTCAGTTTTTTTTCTACTCCCCACCCCAGTGCATTCCTCCTCGTCATTTCATTACGCACGTACGAGCAAATCCAAGCGTACGTCTCGCCTATTTTCTTTATTTCGTCGATTCTTCTGTCGCGCGCGCCGGTTTTATCTTCTTTTGTACGCGCGGTCCACGTCTCTTTCAACCGCGAGCGTGCATCAACTCTCTCTCTCTCTCTATCTCTCTCCCCCTCTCTTCTTCTATTTCAACGGGGTCGGCGCTTTTTTTTTATTTCGTCCTTTTAAGCCGAGGCCCGGCGCTGCATCGCATGAACATCCATTTTGCGCGATTGTGCGCTCGGCCTATTCAGCAATAAAGTGCCTGTCAAACGGTTTTAGCCTGTGACAGCACATTGACGCTTGCGGAGAGAGAGGGCGGGGGGGGGGAGCGTCACAGTAGAGCGTTTCAGGACCATTTTACCCGCTCCGCCCCAAACAATGCTCAGCCCCCAGCACGCGAGCCTCTCTTCTTTGTGAGGAGCGCGAACATGTTTGCATTCGTATTGTGGACAAATGTGTTGTGTTTTATTGCTTCCTCTTTTTGCGCCAGCCGCGTGCACGCATCGGCTCTTTCTCACTCTCTAAATTTCTTTGCGTTCGATCAATTTCCCAGAATATTTAATATTTCCAATAACCTTTATCCCGGCTTTTGCGAGCTTTCTCAGCCCCGTGCTCGATTATTGTGTTTGTCGGTAAAAACGAAAGCTCGTCGGTGGATGTCAGTTTTCTTGTTTGCTTTGCTCTTATTAACGTTTTGAGGCTTGACGTGAAATTTGATATTTCCTATTGTCTTATTATGGAAATGTCATAAACGAAATGATGTTATTTGCTCTTTTTGAATTTCTGTGTTTGTCGTATAATTTTAAGAAAGGTTAAATTTCTCAATTAGCAAATATGCTTTTCAGTAACAAAAGGCTTTTTCACCATAAATTTTATTATTTGTTGAAGATGAGGTAATATTGACAGGGATAAATGTAAATTATATTATAATAATAAATTCAATTTTCACATTTTTTAAATTTAATATTTAATTTATGTTTTAATGTTAGTATGCATGAAATTTGGATTTTTAAAAACTGATTAACTAAAGTCGCGTTGGGTAATGCATTATTATTAATATTTAAAATGATCAGCGTGAGCTGCGTAAGCCAAAGTTATTAAATATGAGCTTTATGAATTACAGTTTTGTAACATATGATTTACGAATATTTGCTTCGAGCCCATTTTAAAAACTGGATTAAAGGAAAATTTACATTTCAGTATTTCGTTAATCAAAAATCAATCTGTTGTAAACTTAGTTAAATCAAAAAGCGTATACATGTTTGATTAACTTTACTGAAATTAAAATTCAAAATAATATCGTTATATAATTAAAATATGACAAAAATATTTTTATAATAAAACATTATTCAATTATGAAAGATCTATATTTTTTGTTAGATGGGTAAAAAATGAAAAGATTATATAATAATATAATTTAGCAGCATTTTAGCTGTTCAATTTTGTTCATATAAGCAATGTTTCAAATTTCATATTTCAAAGTTTTCATAAAGGAAGTTTGATCATACGTACAGTTTGGGCCGAAAGAGACACGGGGAAATCGAAGAATAACTCTCTCTCTTACACTCACATAACACACACACGGAGATTTGACTCGCATAATAAGATACCCGTCATTTTCTTTGGGCGCGGCGCGTTTGCCACGCACGTGTACATAAGTAGGTTTCTCGTAACATACATTCTGTGGCTAGAAGTTCAATTTTGTGAGCTTCACCTCCGCCCCTCCGCTCCTCTGGGAAGGAAAATTACGTTTCTCCAACGAGACATTATATTTTGCATATTGTCTCTCAAAGTCAAAAGTTACGATATTGCCTTGATGGTTTCAAGCACGCGCTCGTGCTGTGGCGTGCGTGCGGAAAAAAAAGATGAAATATATACCGGCGCACTTTATGTTAATGGAGGAAACTCGCCGGTTCGACTGCAGATACTTTCGATTCGTGAAATATGAAAAAAATTGATTGTCCATTCGCATGCATATTTATTCCCCGGGAATAAAATTTTATTTCTTTTAAGTAATAAATGACAAATGGATTTTCCAATATTGTTCGCATTTAACCTCGCCGTTTATAATTTTAAAATCTATTTATTATCTCGAGTTTTATCTTTTATTTATTTATCAATATGCGCGCTAATTAAATTAAAACAACAATTGCTGAGAAAAGGAAGGATAAATCTTTCTCGCTTTTTCAAAAGGAAATCGAAACGCCGGAATGGAATAACACCAACTTGTTATCGTTTAATTTACTCCGATAATGCATATTTCGCATTTTCAGATTCAGTTAGTTTTAATAAACATTCCTCGTTTATTTACTCCTCCCTCATGAATATTCCGTAGCTCCGGCACTGACAAAAGAATAAATTATCACGACTCAATGACAATCAATAAACTGCATGAAAGCTGAACCAAAACATCATCATCGCCGATACCGAAATACGTTTACTCTCGTTTTACAGCCGACCGACCTTGTTAAACTATGCTAAACAGCTGGTAGCTCGCGCCGCGCCTGTCCAGTTTCCGAAAAAATCACAAAGTCAAAAATTGTCAGAAACTTTCTCACAAGCGTCACGCGGCGCTTATTTGTATTTATGATAAACGCGCGGTACAAGGAAAAAAAATTCACATGCACCGCACACGTACGAGCTTGCGCGGGCGCGAATCGCGTCGAAAATTCGAATTTCAAATGGCGCGCGAGCAGCGAGCGGCTTCCTTCGTGCCAGGCCGGCATTTACATAGCCTAGCGCCCGGAGGCGGCGTGACTGCAGTGCTTTTTTGCCCATTGAAATTTTTTTCAAAGGAAAGCGCGCGCTCGCTCGCGCAAAAAAAGAGTGAGCGAAAAAGCGAAAAGGAAGGCTAAATCGAAGGGTCGACGTGAAAAGGCCGTGAGGGAGAGCACACATATGTGTCCTTCGATGCGCTCTGTGTACGTAACTGTGTATGTGCGCGCGTGTGTGGCTGGCGCCACCGAAAAATAAAGAAAGCGAGCGTGGGTCAGCGATGAAAACAGACGGGTGGTATTGCTTCCTTTCTTTTATGATTATTTCGAAGCGATAAGGGTTTTGAGATGTTTGAATGAGGGCGGGTATTTTTTGGATCGATTGATAAATAAAACTCCAGCTTTCGCATTGCTCGAATGAAATAAATTTATTTGAAAATTCTATATTTGGTAATAAAATTTGTTTTTCGATCGACATTTTTTAAAAAATTTGAGCACTAATTTATAAAAAAATTTAAATAGAATTTTAGTATAATCTGGCGAGTGAAATCTGAAATTAATTCGTAAATGGATTACTAATGAATCAGGCATGTAATCAGACGAAATCGAAAGAGTTATGTAAGTAACTGCGTCTATGTTGACTTGTGATGCGATTACAACTTTAATAAAATCATCGAAGTTCGGGATAAATATAATTAAATAGCTTTTAACTGAAGTTGGTAAATTTTAAGCCTAGTTTGCTTCGTATAATTTCGTTAGACCCAGCAAGCTGTTATGACTATATGAAAATTGGTTTACCCTACATTATTAACAGTGGGTTATTATAATATTTTCCGAAAATCAGTAAAAGCTAATATAATATTCGCACAACCTCTAAAATGTGTGTCAAGAGTGCAGCGATGTATTCACGACATTATGGACTAGCCTTAAAATAGACATAAAAGAAAAATATTCAAGATTTTTCTTATACTGTCAGTGTAATAGGCAATAAAAATGATGGGATTTTTCTTTTTCTACATTTAAGTTTGAAATGAGAAACAAATGAAGTTTTTCAAAAAAAATTATACTTTCACAAAGAACTTTCATAAACACCTAAAGTTGAAATGTATGAAATTTATTCCATTTGTTCTAGAACACAAACTACAGAAGAAAAATGTGTTCCAAGTACGTCGATGAGCAAAATACATATAGCTAGATATTTTGTCACGTAAACCAGGAAGGTCTAATGTAAACATCTTTCTAGTCACGTATGCTATCACGATAGACATCCTGCTATTTCGGGACTTTTAATATCATCAATAACTTCTAGAACATTAAACCCCCGCGATTTTACGAACGCACTTTTGCAGAAATTACCCGCTTTTAAACCGTCCAGTCATGCATTGTTCATCCCGGCGTATCGGCGCGCCAAAATAAACCAGGCTGGCCCATAAGCCTAAATAAATCAGCGATAAAAGAAAAAGCCGAAAAACTACCGAATCCCACCGTTCAATACCCTCCGTCCTCATAAATACTCCGCAAGAACGTCCGCAACAAGAGAAAATAAGCAGCCGAAGCTCTCGGTCACGCGCTTGGCCTACGTATGTATAATACACACACGACCCCTCACCCCACCTGGCGCGTGAAAAAGGCCGAGCACGCGCCTGAACGACGTCGTCGTCGCGCGACGGTCAACGTACCGAGCGTAAACGCGCGTAGCAGCCTCGCCCCCTCCCCAAAAAGATAGAAGCCGAGCTTTCATGCGGCGCGCGTGGCCGCTTTACAGCGAAAAGAGCGCGTTCTTAAGACGGCGACGTGAAAGAGGCGCGCGTCTAAATAGAGATGACATTCCCGGAATTCGATAAGCAGCGTGAATGCGCGCCGGCGGCCCGATATACAGGCAGATATTGCAGATTAATAGCCGATATGCCTTTTATGTGTACACTTAGACGCGCGCGCCCGCCCAATGGCTTTCCAATCGAGAGGCCGGGAGCTGCGCCTCTGTGTTGGTGTCTACGTATAGGAGCGGGAAAGCCGGCTTACAAAGATTAATGATTCCTCGGAATGTAGCAGCGCGAGCCCGCCGGGCCATTAATAATATTTTTTGCCGAGGCCCTCCCTACTACTCCCCGGACTTGAGCCGAGTAGCGCCGTGCCCGGGCTTTTTCTCTATTTCTCCCTATTCCCGAGTCTCGCTCGCTCCTGCAAGTCGAATTCGTTGAGAGAGCTGAGAGCGAGCAAGAGAGAGGAAAAAAAGGTCCGAGGAAAATCGAATGCCGAATTCGCGATTGGCGCCGAATTTCAAGGAGCGGAGTAGGGCTCTCCTAGCCATCGGTAACTTCCTATTTTTCGCCTTCGCCGGCAGGGATATATCTTCGACTTTCCTCCTCTGCGTACTCTTGCTCTCTTTCTTGAGCTCGCGCGCGATGTCCGACATATCCCGGCTGTTACTACTGTAAGAGGTTTAGCGGCTGGGGCTCGTTTGTCCAGCCGAGCCTTCTGGCTGCTGCTTCTTCTCGACTTTTCTCGTTAAAGTCCTTTATAGCATTAGGGGCTGCCTCTGAAAATTTAGTGCTATTTCTTCTTCTTCTTCTTCTGCTTCTACTTTTGCGCGTCTTTGCCCCCCCCCCTCTCGATTCTTACCTGGGCGCACCTGGCCGCGAGATGTTTCGCAGCCGCCGCGCGATTCAAGCGAATTATATAATTTATGCGTTCGAATACGGGTCAGCGGCTAAGCTGGAAATTAGGTTCGCATAAGAGATTCGCTCTGGTGAATGGGGCAGAGCAGATTCTGCTTTATTGGATCGGACTAAATAAATTTGGCGATAGAAGGAGAAGGATACCGGGGAGATTCTTTGAACTATTTCAAGGGGGAGCAGCTCGCTACTTATGTAATGAAGTAATACGGCAAAGGAAGAGAGGAAAAAACGATCGCCTATTTAAATATAGACGGATTCAAAGTAGCTATCCGCCGGAGCTTTTTAGAACTCTAGCAGGCTATTCCTGACTGACTTTATAGCTTTAATTAACCTGATTAACTGTGAGCGTCTGCGCTTCGCGTAAGCGACTTGTGTGCTACTTTTTTATTTATATCTCTAGGATGCTTGTTTATACTTTATTTTTAAACGCACTTTGTAGGCTCGCTTGCGCTTGTTTACCGTGACAATAGAACAGAAAGTAATTACGTTGATTTTATTTTGCCGAGCAGCATTAAGTATTGATGTTTAAATACTTAATTTTAAAGGGGGTAGCTACAGTTAATAGATTCATTCTTCAAATTATCGCGTAAAACAATCATTTGATAAAATCAGTATTCTTTTGATTTATCATTTACAATTTTTTTTTTGTTTAATATAATTTATATAAAAAATCAGTATTATCCATTACTTTATTTCCTTTGTAATATAGCAAATCAGCTGGTTCCACCGCTTGATTTAGATAAATCACTGGGTTTTTTAAAAAATTTCTCCTTGCCAGCTCGAAATTCTCAGCTTGCACCTTCGTCTTCGTATAATTCAAAACTTTATCTTCATACTCGCATGCAACATACGTATTTCATGCGTGTACATGCGCTCTGCACACATTTTATCGATATATACACGCCAATCCATACGTATATCTATAAACATCGGAAAGCACTTTTCCCAGTATGACGGGAAGGAAAAGTATGGGACGCTGCTGACCTTTCTTTCTGACCCTTTCCTACACGCGTACAAGAGCACGGCTGCAGCTTTTAAAAGTCACGATTGAGTTAAACAAACTTGCTCTTGCTTTTCTCAACAAGTTCTCAACAATTACTTTTACATTTAATGATTAAAATTTTAATTTAAAACTGGCAAACGTTAAAAATTACCTCTATTTGTCTAATCTCAAGCTAAGCTTTTTGTATGAATCCAAATAGTAGTTGAAAAAGCCCTTCAGGTATAGTTACAGGAAAGAAAAAGCTTTAATCCCAGATAAAACAGAAACAGCAATGTCCAATACTGATTTTAACTACATCTAATACCATCGATTTCTTGAGGAAAAAAAAGAGCTCCGACAACAATCGCCGCCGGTAGAAAAAGCGCTAAAAGAGATAGCCGCTGGCGCGAGCGGCCCGCCGTAAACGAGGAAATCGGAAAATGTAATTTGCCGCAACCGGCGGACCGCGCTGGCGCGCTCTGAGAAAATCGAAGAGTGAAATTCCGAAATGCGCGCGAGCGGGCGAGAGACAAAGAAGAAGACGTTTCTTTCTCGGACGACTGCTAGAAATAAAAATAAAAATAAAAATAAAAAAAAGCGCTGCGCGCGCGCGCTGGCGAAAAGAAACGAACGGACGGCGGAACAAGAAAGGGAAGGGAAAAAAAGAGGACGAGCGAGTGGAGGGAGGGGAGCGTGACGTGACAAATGACGAAGACAGGGTGATTTCGCGCGGCGAAACTGCCCACGAATGTGAGTCACGTATTGTAGTGGCGTGCGCGCGCGGCGACTTTACGAGAGAAGGACGAAGACAGAGAGATAGAGAGAGAGAGAGAGAGGGGGGGGGCTTGCTGTAGGGAGGAAGAGAGGAAAATCCTTCCCGCGGATTTTCCTCCCCTTTTGGCCAGGGCTCTCTTCCCTTTGTTATTTCGTTTCTCGTCTTGGCTCTTCGGCCTCCTCCCACGCGCGTCCGGAAAACTGACCAGCGGCGGAGGCCATGAATTCGCAATGACTCGTCCATCTCCGTCTGTGTGTCCTTTGCCCTGGGGCCATGCGTTTGAAATTTGTTATAATGCCGGGGCCGGCTATTATGACGCTCTGCTCGCTCTCTCTCTCTCTCTCTCTCTCTCTATGTGTGCGAGCTTGCTCCAGTTTTCCGGGGCGATGAGGAACGATCCACGGGGGCAGCAGCTGCGCGATCGCCTTTTAAAGAATTTACGAGCGCCAGCGGCCGCGCGAGATTCTCGAGAGTATTCGAGGCAGCTCGGCTCGCTAGCTCACTCGCTCTATCTCGCGTTTGCTCGCTTCGTTAAATTATGCTTTTGGTTCGCTCTCGCTCGATCGTTCTTCGCGCCAGCCTTTTTGCCTACAATGCGAGCTTTCTTTGTTTTGCGCGCGCGCAGGAATGCTTTATATATATTTCTCTCTCAAGTTCGCGCTCTTTATTAGTCGAGCGATGATTTGATTTATTTTGGATACTGACGATGAAGAGCCAGTGCTTAGCATGGAATTTATCTTCAAATTTTTTCTCTCTTCTAATAGTTTTCTACTTTTTTTTCTGTTGTATAAAAATTCTCAATTACTGTGCATTTTATTCATTTATTTTATCAGATTTCTGGGAATAGTGAAGGTTTAAAATTGTTTGCAGCAATAAAACTAACTAAAATAAAGGAATAATATAAA
>JAPYZA010005484.1:0-21309 GCA_030522685.1 Eupelmus azureus
TCTAAAACCATTCCTACTCAAATAGCCGGCAAGTTTTTCGATCAGGACTCGGAGAGTGAGCCGAGATATCCCGTAGGGAGAAATGGTATTTCCTTAGCAACGTCCGCAGAGCAGTCGCGAATTCCGCTGGCTAGGCAGTTTAAGGGCGGCGTTACATTGCAGCACGCCGCCGCTGCCTCCGGTCGAGCTGCGGTTATTTAAATGAGCGCTTTAATACATATATACACGCGCGTTATGCTATATACACGTTTAAATGTATATACATTCATGCCGGGCCGCGATTCTCATTCAGACTCTCGCTCTCTCAGGTAGCCCCCAGCTACTTTCGCGGCTTCTCAAGGCGTGGCCCAGAATTTACTGTTTAATCGTCCGAATTTACGCCTCTTTAGAGCCAAGCTGCATTAGATGTCTCTCTAGTTCATATATTTCAAATAATTGTTATTTTGTCTGGAAAAATTTTAATTGGAACTCATTCTTGTCAATTTTTACTCATTTTTTTTTAAATGATTTAAATGTTTTGATGATAAATAAAATAATTGATAAACGTTAATTCCATTTCGTTTTAATAAAACACAATCAAATTCAAATCGTATAAAATTTAGATACAATGAAACAAAATAACATTAAAGTTTATTTGAGAGTATTTTTTTAATTATTATCAGAATATTTATAGAAATCTGCACTATTATCCGCTCGTGCAGGTAACAAAAAACTACAATTTTTATTATTCAATAATTGAATGAGAATATTTGTTAACGGTAGTATGCGAAATTCTCGTATGATTAGCATTTTAATAATAAAAATCCTGTTATAATTAAGAGCATTTTAATTAATTAAAAGTTAATTTTTCTATTGTAAAGGGATACTCACGCATCATGCTATGAGAATAATAAAATATACATGGAATTGAAAGTTTTATACTTTGTTGTTAAATTTAATTAATTTCGAATATTAAGTATTTTAAATGTTGAAAAATTTAATTTTCAAAATATACTATAAACGCAGGTAGATCTCCTAGAAAATCCGGTGTATTGCACTTAACAATATATCCCGTCAGAATATAATTACACATGAAGTACACTGTATGAGTAAATAGAGTTAAAATTTTGAAAAAAAGCTAAAAGTGTGAATTTCGTGCTTTGCGATTCCATTCATCAAGGGTAAAAATAAAGCAGCAAATAAAATTGGACGTAGGTGTCACGCTAATTGCACTGTGCAAGCCGGGCGAAGTTTTTCGAGTGCAGCTCCTGCAGCCGTAGTTTTCTCTCTCTCTCGCACTCGGCCGAATCCGCTTCATTAACCGTCAAAGGGTTTTGTTCTTGCTAAATGCGTATGTAGGCGAAAAGCGAGCTAGGACGCGCGTACAAGAAAGCTCAGGAGAGAGAGAGAGATAAAGAGAAAGAGAGAGAGAGAGAGCTTGCGTGTGGTAGCAGAGCTTCGTAGCTACGGCAGCAGCAGTGGCGACAGCAGCCTCATGTCGTGGGAACGATGGGGGGAGCGCCAACGTATATAGCGTAATGTACTCGAACAAAGCCGCAGACCTCGAAGAGGGAGGGAGAGTGAGAGAGAGAGAGAGAGAGAGAAAGCTCCGACAACCGCGAAACTCAACACCACGTGGAATCCAGAGCCGCTGGTTGGCTGCTGTTCCTCTTTAGCCTCCGAGAGTCAAGATTCGCGGGAGACAAAAAGGCAGCGGAGAACGTCACCCCTCCGCTTCAACGAGTACCTGGCATTTTTCGACTCCGCGTACCGCAGCTCCCTATAGACGCAGCTCGTTTCGCTCGCTTCTCCCTGGCTGCTCTGCAGGCCTTAACCTGTCGAATGCTCGCCTCGATAAATCAGAGAGGTCCTTTTTGTTGTCTAGTCGACTGATCTCGCGGATGATGTTAACCTGCCTGCCTGCCTGCCTGCCTGCCTACCTCCCTGTCTCTCGATGCGCTTGCCTTTCTCCAAGAGCTCTTATTTTTTTTTCCACTTGCCGAGTAAGCCGATGCCTAAAGGCCTTTCGACGTTTTCAGCAGCGACGTAAAAAATTTTTACCATAGCGCTTGAGTTCTCAGCTAAAAGATAATTATTCAAATCTTTACTCATCTACGTTGTTAATTTAAAGGCAAAGTTTGTTAGGTAAATTTTACATAAAAATATGTTATTTAAAATGGTTTATTTATCTTTCCAAAAAAAAAATGTTTTATTAGAATATTTTACTACATTAATGAAGTATACAACATGCATAATATGAAATGTTTACAGAGACCTCAACAATTTCAATTTGATTGCGGTTTGCTCAGTTGTACAGTAAACATGCCATGCTAATGTAAAGTTTCACCAGGCTTCATTTGTTACATACGTCACTTTTCTTCAGTAAAAGCGAGTTCGTAATTACTACTTGCTTTGATATAAATTTATTAATGTCCCGCATTATTTACGTTTTCCGTCTAACTTCTCGTGTAATTGGCTTCACAGTTCTGATACATTCGATTAAATTTTACGTTTCCCTTTTGCATTCAACTGTTAATGAAATCGTCGAGCGAGCATTTTGAGGAAGCAATTTATTTTCCCGCAGAAAAAAAGCAACGTCATTGACCGTTATTATCTATTATCTGCAAGAAAATCGAAAAGTCCGGCCGGGGAATAGGCCAGTAATTCAGCCGTCTAGCTATCCCCATGACACTTCCTAATTATCAGTCGAGATTTGCGACACACGCACACACGCACGCGCGAGATAGAAAATAGGCTCTTACCCTCGCTTTGTTTCAGGCCTGAGAGAGCCGGCGCAGGCGCGCGGCTGGCCAAGGCCGGAGTCCACTTAGCGAGGAGCTCTCGGCTCTGCACACCATAAAGAAAATGATGCATGCCCGGCCAGAGCAGCGCCAAGGGTGCGGTCAAATAATAATGATTTATGCTAACGGTCCACCTCCCCGTGCATCGCGAATATAACGCGCGGCGCGCACGCATCTAATGCCGCAATTCCTATACCAGCTACACACGACGCGCGTGCTCGGCTCGCCTCGACTCCATATATCGTTTGCTCGCGCCTTCTATTACTCCCTCTTGCCATCCAGCGTGTGTGTATACACACGCGCGCTCCTCGCGATATATATTGCCGGTGCGGCGAGCTTCTTCCAATTTTCAGCCGAAAACAATTGCCCCAAGCCCATCGAGCGCCGCTCGTACGAGTGGTGAAAACTTATGTTTACCTGCACTTGCCAACGTTTTTATGGCTGGTCGGAATAAAACTTATTGATTTGCCGCTTTAACTTCACGTTTAATGCCGCGTTATATGTTCAGCGATAAATGAACGTAATCTATCTGGAATGAAATATTGTATTAGTATTGTTTCGGGGAGGGGGATGGGGCCATTTTATCTGCGGAATGGGGAACTTTGATGGATAAAATTTAATAGCAAGTGGAAATTGTTGCGAATAGATGGGTAATACTGCGGAACGGTTATTAATATAGAAAGTCATAATTTCTGAAAAAATATATATATTAAAATTATTGTTTTCAAAGTATTTTATAAGATAAAATTTGAAATAACTTTGTATAGGATTTTCACATAAATATTCCAAAAAGATAAGTGCTTTAGCAATTCGATAGAAAAGTTGAATATAACAAAAAAATAAATGTCTTGATAAGGGGATTTTCAAATTTTATTTTTCGATTTTTATTGTTTTTTTAAATTATATTTATTTTAATTTATATTTTATTCTAATAATAATTTTTGGAATTAATAACGTATCATTTTAAAAATACTTTAATATATCTTTTATATTTTCTAAAAAAATATGAATCTAAAAATTTAGTGTTCTAATAAAATACTTTCTTCTCTCTCCACATTGTTTTTTCAGAAACATATTTTATAAAAATATTAAAATAAATACAATTGTGTAAATAAAATATTGTTAAATCTGAACATACTTTTCGTAAAATTTTAAGTTTTAATTGCTTCCTCAATGTTTAATAAAATATATCATATTTCTTAAATGTATAATGAGCTTTGCCGACTATATGTTGGGGTTCATTTTTTGCAAGCTGTAAACAAACTTTCGCTCAACGGCTTTGTATAAATTTCAATGCGTATCAAGAATAATATGTATAACATTTCTTCGCACTGCTCTCGGAATCCTCTCATTCAAACGTTTTTCCGCATTTGATGCTTTCCAGACCCGCTTATGCCGACCTTTATCATCTTCTTTCTCCCCTGGTGTTAAAGGCGCCAGGGCGCGCTCGTATAGCCGTGCTGATGATTCGGGAAATGGATTTTTCTCTGGCAAAGTTCTTGTGCCGAGGCTCGGCCGTCGCGGGGGGAAATCTGAATCGGATTGGAAATTTCTTTATGAAAATTGGTCGGACTCGACGAAGACGACGACGGAAGTTCGCCCAGGCAAAACATTGGATCTGCCGCTTCTTCTTCTTCTTCTTCTTCTCTTCTTTTCGTTTTTTTCTTTTACGACTCGCCGCCGCTCATCCAAGTCAAAGTTAGCGATATACATTTCGATTTGCAAGAAGAGTAGGAAGCGGTTACGATATAAGACGAGCGGCAAAGTACGAGAAAAGTAGAATGAAATTCAGTGTAAATACGCGTATAATTTGAATACGCCGGGGGAGGGGGTGGGGGGAATAACGAGGGGATTATTGATGCAAAAATGACGTGCTGCAGCCCGGCCAAAGCGAGAGCGAGCGAACGTCGTAACTATATACACACAGCTAGCACCGAGTGCCACAGCGAAATTAATGACCAAAGTTTCGAAACGTAAACCTAGTCTGATGAAGTCTTCGGATAACGCAGTGAGTAACGAGCCTGTCGACGAGAGAGGAGAGTTCGCTAATGTCGGACAGCGTCCTTGTATTGAATATCTCGCGCTCGCCAAACTACTTCCAGACTACTATTTTTTCCACCCCGGTTAAAAGTCGTAATTTGTCCCATCCCTTTTTCGCCGGCTCGCGCGCAAATTTTCAAAGAGCTATTAATAATTCGGCCGACTTTAAAGCGCGCGCTCGCGTCGTTTATTATAAATTGATAGACGAAGATTTCAGGAAGGAATTCTCTGGCCCCGGGCTAATCTTTGGGCTCCAAGAGCGAGAGAGAGAGAGGAAAGGACGTGACGGAGCAGAAGTTGGCCGATTCGAGCGTTCTCTATCGATTTTCGATTTCGATGACGAGCTACTAGTCTCTATTCAGCTCCGGCGTACTATACAGATCATCCCGGCCGCGTGCGGGCGCGCCGAGCTATATATACACTATATAGCCAGCCAGATTTATGATGTGTTTCTCTCGCACCCTACCCCCCTGCCCCGCGCGTTTTCGCCTACAAGTACCTCCGTAGGCCAGGCCCGAGGCTGCCTCCATTCTTCCTTTGCCGTTAGGAGCAGCCTAAATCCTAATCGCGATCCACGCGCCCGTCTCCTCGTCATCAAAGCTGCCTTCATTGCGCCTCGTTATTCTCTTTAGCGGGGCCTCGCTCCTCGTGCTCTCGCTTGCGCGCGCAGCCCCCGGCTTAATTGAATATGGGGAAATATTAGGGCTTTGACGGGATAAAACTGTCGGTCCGCCTTCCTCGTAATAGGCTCTCCCTGATTAAGATTAATGGTATGAATAAAAGGAACGACACGACGACACGAATTTCCGCGCTTGCAGCGCCGGGTCATTAAAATTATATAGATAAACTTTATCGAAACACGCGCGCAACACGTACACAGCCACTGATTTATTCGCGAGCGCGCGCTGCAATAGAGAAATAATTGAAGAATAAAATGAGCCTTCCCTTTGTAAATTGAAAAAGAGCCGGATAAGCGGGCCTATATTTGAGAAAAAGGCAATATAAAGGGCACTTGATTACACGCTACATTGTTTCTCCGGGAGACTGCGCGTCGATCCGCTCGCTCGCTCGCGCAATCCGATTGAATTGAAAAAGGCGCGGGGAATAAAAATCGTTTATCGGCAGCCGGGGAAGATCCAGGGCAGCAGGAGAGCGCCAGGGCCCGCCGGAATCCCTTCATCATTTTTCGTCCGGGGATCCCTAAAGCTATACCGCTCCGGAGCGCGCCTGCGAATATTCAGAGCTGGCGTAGCCGCCTTGGCGAGCGGCTTTACGACGCCCCGAGAAGATTGTCGAACGAACGGATACAAATGCTCGGCACGCAAAGACCTCTTTGCCTGCGAATTGCCGAGCGCTCCGCGCATATATATGCGCGCAGGCGCCGGCTTCGAAGAAAGTGCGGAGAGAGAGAGAGGCGACATTGCTTTTGACGAATTGTTTCGCATTCGCGAGAGGGAAAACGCTCGGCTGATCGGATTGCGTAGGTATACCTGCCTGGCGGAGGCTATCTCTTTCCCCTCTCGAGGCGAGAACTGCTTTAAGGTCGTATAGGTGTAGGTATATAGAGAGAGAGAGAGATTCTGCGCGAGACCAGCTAACGAGATTCGCTGCGCAAAGTTTCTCTGTTTGGAAATTCGCGCCCCGGACGTATATATACGTGTATAAACTGCTGCTGACAGTTCTTGCTCGACTTTTGCCCCCCCCCCTACGCTGCAGCTATTCGAAAATCGATTTTCGACTATATGAGCGTGCCCGAGTAATGCCTCCATTTTGGTTGGTTGCATTCATTCCGTGGTTTTAGTACGCCGCTCTGTGCGTCTATGGTATCGGACTATTCCAAGATTGATTTTAAAGCCAATAAGCATCATATTGCTGCAACTATTTCAAACGGGGAAAAAGTGGAAAAGGGTAAAAATCGAGCATTGAAATGGTTTTTTCGAATATTTACTCTGTTTCAATTCGATTCGCATATGAACTTTTTTTACGAAAATAACAGTTTTTAAAAACAGAACAACAACAACAATCGAATTCCCGATAGTTAACCGTTCTGCCAATTGAACAACAGCTACAAGATCTCGTTAGATACTCAATGCTCAATATTTCATAAAGTAGAGCGAGCAGGTACTCAGCTGGCTCATTCAGTTAATCCGCTAGTGTATAAAGCAGCGGGTAATGAATGTTGAACAGAGCTATTCGGAGGAAGAGCTCAGACAATAAAGGAAGGAAGGCATCCAGCACATTGACATAGGCAAATAATCATATTCGGAAATAAGTTAAACAAGGAGCGCGCCCCCGCTTATGATACACAAACCTAGCGCGCGCGGTAGATTGTTGATTCTAGCGCGCGCGCGCACCGCGCGGAGCCATTTATTCAAATGGCCGAGAGAGAGAAAGACTATAGAGCGGGGAGAAGGAGGAACCCTGTGGCAACTTCCGCTGAGAGTTCCCCATTACCTGCACGGACTCGCAGGTATATACACGAGAGCCTTGGCTGCTCGTACCCATCGATCCCCGCTGCACCTACTCTCCGCGTGTTTCTCCCCAGAACGATGAATCCGTACGAGGCACGGTTAGCGCAGGCAAACTCGCCCGGCAAACTCGCTCTGCTTTTTTATTGTCCGCGGCGGCTCATTCATACACTGCAGCGCGCACACATGCGCGCATGCAGAGCGAGAAAACTCGTGAAAATTTTCACGCCCAGAACATTTCTCTTTCTCTCTCTCTTTCTCTCGCTCCCGCGGCCACCTCTCGAGCACTTGATGTTTTATATAGAGAGGGAGAAGCTGGCAACGAGCGGGAGTCAAAGCAGAACTTTGCTTTTTATTCTCTCTCGCTCGCTCGCTCTCCACCCGTTTTCCACAGAGCTCGGAGTTCGTAATATCGTTGTTGCAATTAAAAGAGCGCCGAGTGAGCCTTTCTCGTTCTTATTATTTCATACCCTTACGTTTGCGCTCTCGTACGCGAATAAGCGAAAAGGGTAAATGTTATGACAATTGAAATGGGGTGACGAGAATAAGTGACTTTTTTTCTCTGGGCCCGTTGATACGCTTGCAATTTTATTGCTCGCTTGTCAAAACATTTGAATAATGAATTTCGTCTCGCGAGCTTAATTCGAAACTATTAAGGTTGCGCTGGAAAATTGCGCGGACCCTAGCTTGCCTCTAAACGCGTTAGCTAAGCTCTAAATAAGGTTTATTTAATTTTCTACTCGGAGAAGTATTTACGCTTTTCCTCGAAAAAATCCGACCTTCCGGAAGTTTATCAAGAATACTGCAGACTATTAAATTACTTCACTTCGAAAATTGTTTCAACATTTTGTTTATTCACGTATAATAATACCTCCTGTCGATGTAATTTCTCTGCAAAATAGACTACTCCAACATCAGATGATACCCATGGAGAGACCAGCTGTTATTTCATCAAAAAACACATAAAACTCTGTTTATCTTTTCATTCTCCTCTGTAATCTCACTTCCCGGCCGTGTTTATATGCTCGTCTTTTTCATTCCCTTTTTTTGAAACATATACATTCTCGCCAATCCTTTATGTCAATAACATTAGAGCGTACACACAGAAGATCCGGAAAATAAATTCGAGCTGGCACAAAAGCAAAATATATATACGTCCGATAAAGGCGGCGGCGGCGGCGCCTGCGATTTACCTGGCCCTTTATCTCCCTTTTTCCTTGCTATCTTTGATTCTTTGGCTGGCACGACGGCGCGACGATCGAGGTTTCTCTTTAGCGCCCCCGAGTACCGAACAAAGCGTCTAATCGAATTGAATTCGCTCTCTTTAATCAAGTTTCGCGCGATTCGACTTTTAACGGGATCCAATCGCTCGTCTCTAGTGCCCTCTTCTCTTCTCCTTTCTCGCACCATTATTAATGTTTCTTCTGCTCCTCCTTAATTCTCCATCGTCAATAGGGGAAAAAAGCCTGTTCATTACTCCCAAAATATACACCTGTGCCTGGCTGTACGCTCGAAAAAGTTCCGAGCGATCAGAACGACGGTAAACTTAGCGGCAGCGCAGCATGAGCCAAAAGTCAAGTCATCGATAATGCGGGGGCCTGGCTGCGTCAAAGTCAAGCGCGAGGAAGCAGGCGCGGTTATTGAAAAACGCGCGCCGTGCGGCTGCTGCTGCAAAACCGCAGAGAGAAAAGCCGCGACGAGGGCGGGGGGCCGGTCGGGAAATTGGCAAAAAAGAAGAGAGAAAAGCGCCGGCAAGTTTGTCGAAAGCAGCTGGCCGGGGCACATCAAAGCTTCTAATGAAATTAGGATGCTGCCCCTCTTATAAGCGCGGCACCGGGCAAGATGTAGCCGCGGTAATGAAGGTCTTTATCTCGCCTAACCCGAGAGCCATAGAGCGGCTACGTGTTCGGAGAGAGAAAATATCGGGGCCGCGGCTACTCCCTCTTTCTTCTCCCTCTCTCTCTCTCAGAGAGCCGCTGCTGGTGCCGCGCGCACGAACTCCGCACCGGCCATAATTTCATTGTCTCCCTTGGCAGCTCGTTCCATCTCTCTCTCTCTTTCTCTTGCGCGCGTGCAGGTTCTGCGGGCTTCTCTATTCATTACGGTGTGTCGTTGCTTCTCCCGCACTGTCGTAGCACCCAAGGAGAAGGCTATTTTATCATTTTATCTGCTACTGGCGTACGTTGCTTTGTTTTTAATAGCTTTGTAATTGTAGTTGAAAAATGTGCTGGCTCGCGCAGCGGCATCCAATCTTTCTACTCTTTTCCGGGCACGTACTCCGCGGGGATTACAGACAAAACTGTCGGCTCGTTATTTCGTTTCATTAAAATGCTAAGATGTCGCGTTAAAAATTGCAGGATAATCAATTGTTTATTGAAGTAAATGAGTATATCACCGGCAGCAGCATTAATCTCGCACGTTTCACGTTTTATATCCGGCGACGAAAGCCAGTCGCACTGATTACTGGAGGATAAGCTGAGAGTGCTCTTTTGAAAGCGACTAAAAAAGTATCAGGTAGCCGTAAATTTAAAACTCTCTCTATATATTTAACGAAGCGGACTCGCTGAACAAATTAAAATTCTTATTCGCTATCGCAAGCTTCCGGCAATCCGTGCTCCAGAGCGTCTTTTTTGCCCCTTCTCCCAGCCTCATAGCAAAAGAAGGAAAATGAGAAGGAAAGATTATTCTCCTGGCGCTAATTAAAGTGTATCTGCACTTTTAAGAGCGCTCCCGCGGTTCTATACATACTCTATATATACGTAAGCGCATAGCACAAAGGTATGCGGGGGGCGAGCCCTGCCACCTGTTTCGGTCGACAAAATTCCCGGGATAATTCACATGGCTTCTCGGCTCACGGGAGAGAGAGAGAGAGCCAGCCAGCTCGGCGTCACTAACGCGCTCGTGAATGTGCTGCGCGCGCGCGCGCGCGACGAGAGACAGATGTCGAGCGCTCCTCGGCGCTGATCGCGTCTACATCAGCCCTGCCATCACCCATCATTACACTCCTCTCGCTTTCTCTCTCTCCTTCTATATCGCTCTTTCTCTCTGCTCGCTTCGATCTTTGCCTCCTCGTTTTTTCTCCCCGATCTCTTTGCCTGTACTATCCGCTTTGTATTCGGCGACGACGGCCGCACTGACGTGCATGAGCTATACGAAAAGAAATTGCGGATGCCAGTCTGCTATACAAAGAAATTCTTTCGCCGAATTTTTCGAAACAGCGCCGATGTATGCGCGAGATCGTTTCCTCGCTGGGAAAAATGCATTTTGAATTCTTACTAAACGTGACGCCGTTTTTATCGATTGATTTTACATTTTTGGGAATAAGTTTGCGTAATAAAGTTCATTTTTCAAAAATGCTCCTTTACAGAAGCATACGAGAGTGCTTATGTAAAATACGGAGCAAAGCGAAAATTTGGGGTTTGCAGCAAGACGAGGTCATGCGTATAATAAATTAAAACTAGTTTAACATTTTTATGAATGTATAAATCAAAATAAAAGAACGCTTGTGTACATCGTAGAAATACACGGTGAGAGGTGAGTCATCTTTCACGAGCTGCATCTCGTTTACTTTCACCTTGGACCGGCGGAGAAAAAATAAAGAAACGAAAAGAAAACGTTAAAGTCTATAATTTTTGCAAGCCCATCTCCTTGAAAATAAATTTCAATTTGATTTACGTGTCGCTAATTTTAATTAACGAATGTCAGGCTTTAACTGACTTCTGGGGGGGAGAAAATTCAAATTGAGTGCTATGTCGTACGACCTTTTACGCGAGGACTTTAATATAAAATTCCAGGAAGGCTTATCTCGGGTCAGAAAAGTTATTCACGGTCAGAATGCATGCAGATGAAACTGAGAAAAAAGAGAACCTTTTTCAGAGAGCCAGAGAGCGGGGCAAAGAGCGCGGGAAGAGTGCGAGAGAGAGAGAGATTTCTCTTTTATTTAAATATTTAGGAAGATCTAGATTGTGGCTCGCGAAAATCTCGAGCCATATGCATGCAGATGGAATGCAACGAGCGCGAAATCCTCTTCAGATTTGCCGAAACTTGCGGACGCGTTTTCTTGTTTTATGAATTCGCCCGCGAGTAGAAAACTATCGCGAGAAACTTTATCGCCCGACGGTGCCTATATTCTTCTCCGCGGGCACGGACGATGTTACGTTCCACAAGCGATTAAGCTTTAAGCGAAACATTATGATATACAAACAAACTCAAAAGCAATTCGATTTAAATAATTAAAGCGATAAATACAACGGTATAATAATGCCAGCACTCCGATTGTAAATGAACAGTCCGCGCGCGCGCATGCATACGTATATGAGGAATAAGCCAATGTATGCTAATGGGCATTTGAAATGAATACAAGGATTACGAGTGCAGATTAGCGCGGAGGCGGGGGGGACTAGGAAAAGAGAGAAAGACAGCTGCAGGAGGCCGCGCGCGATATCGAGATTTGAGGGCTTATTGGAGCCGTCGCTCTAGCGAATCCGAGCGGGTGTGCATCAGCGCCGGTTACGCGCGCGGCTGGCATAAATAATAGAGAATCCTGCCGCGCGGGGGTGGCCGTGATGCCAGTGTCCCCCCGGGCTGGCCCGAGCCAATTGATTGCAGCGCGCTTGGCGCCCTTAGAGGCGAAAATTCGCGGGCACAGCGCCGGCAGCGCACGCTAATTTTCAAATCTCCGCAGGCTCGCGCGCAACTGCCCTTGCCTCTCTCTCTCCAACGCGCTCGCGCTCAATAAATGATGCTGTCTGTGCGCCGGGGCTATTACGGGACCAATTAATAATTCCCCGTACAAATTTCCCCGTCGATAAATAATTGGCGCAGAGCGAGTACGCGCGCGCGCGCAGACCGCATTCGTCCGCATTCCCGTGATAAATAATTCTCTCTTGCGCTCGCGCGCACACCCACTCACTGCACAGACAGACACAGCCGCGAGCGCGATAAATACAGGCTTGCGCGGCGCGTGCGATCCTCCCTTTGTGTAGCAGCAGAGCTTCGTATAAGCGCGCTTTCGTCGACGAATTTTCCATGCTGCGCGCAGCTGCAGCGCCACGCCGCGAGCCCCCCGACGAAACGAAATTGCCTAGAAATCCGATTGATACCGAGCCAGTCGATAATTATGACACCGCGACGGCTCAGCACGTGACTATATTTCGCCCTCGGACGCACTAAACTTTACGCGAGTGAGCGTATATCTATGAACCCGCGCCAGCTGGACGCGCTACATGGTTAAGGGTATAGGCTCAGGGCGCAGGTAGAGAGGCGCGCGCTCTTTAAAATGCCGCTCATGATCATTCATCATGCTGAATATTGTCGTAGTCGCGCCGGCAGCGAGCGAATACGGCGCTTCAGCGGCGCTGGCGGCTCGACCGCACTAACCCCTTATTGCAGCCACTAAACTTCGACAATTATTGTACGGGGCCGGGCTTTGTTGGGATGACGTAACGCCAAGTTGATTTCTGCAGCGTTAACGAATATGGTTGTTCAGAGGCGGCCATTCGAAGACTCGAAGCGCCTGTTGCGGGCTTTCGTATCGGTTTTGAAAATTTAACAGTTTCAATATCGTCGCTCTCGCTGGAGTGCCTGATACTTATGTAATGGCCTAAATAGCTCGTTTGGTAAATAGAAAGGAAAGCTTAAGTAAAAATTACTTAAAGTTAGCTGAAAGTTGCTTAGCCCTTAAGTAAATTCTGCCGAAGTCGAGAAAACTCTATAGCTGAAACTTTAGAGAGAAAAGTTTTTTCCTCATATACAAACAGAATTAAATTTAAAACTTATAAGATACCGCTCGCTAAATTAAAATGTCCGTAGCTCCACGAGCAGGGAAGCAAGTAACCCTGCAAAATCGCTCAGTGATAAATTAGCTTATCAAAATGCCGAGGTGCGTATAAACGTACACTCGATGCATTTCGCGAAAATGATATTCCCACACTCGGCGTGCTCTATATATAATAACCAAAGTGCGTAGGGCGTTACCTCACCCTCGCCCCCGTCGCTCTCTTTAATTATTCGCCCAAGCGCGAACGCGCTCGAGTAAGAGGGAAGGAGGGGGGAGGAAGGCGCGCTGTCGAGGGCAATTTGATGTAGGAAAGTGGCTAGAGCCTCTACCGTCGCCAGAGCTACGTCGACAGTAAGACTCTTAGCGGATCCGCCTTGGTCGTGTTCTCTTTCTCTCTCTCTCTCTCTACGGTTCTCCTCTCTTCCTCCCTCCGAGCTTTTATCCGCACGCCCCGGCGGCTTGCAATCTTACCGGGCGACACGTCGAATCGAACCGAATCTTTATATAGCGGGAGTCCACCGTGTTTCCAGCCCTCCGCCGAAAAACCCGACGACGCGCGCCGAACACGGCTAGAGCCTTTTTAGACGGATTAAATGCTCCTTGCCAAATTCCGTTTCGCTTTACAGCTCCGTGGGCTTTCGTGACTCTTAAATTATTCCCTGTTTCGCTTGATTTGATTATGGCTCGGCCTATAGCTTGTTATTCTTCTGTTTAGCTTTGTGTATAATGTTTATTATTACGCACGTGTGCAAAACTCGATGCAAATTATTATCACGTTTGTTTCAAAATAATAATTTTTATTGTTATATAGTATTTACTTGTTTTATTCCACTAACTAAAAATCGCAACTTTAACATGATGTTTCTACTCTTGTGATACAAAATAATACTCACGTGTAAGTTGATTTTCAGCTTGTATGGAAATGTTCTTTTAACAAAACGTCTGTTGTTTCAATTGAATGTTGATTCAATCACTCGTTTGTTGTTTCAATCGCATCTTCGTTACACCAAAAGTCAAGCTGTCAAGTCAACAGAATATTTGTCAATTTAATAGTCTCGGCGTTCACGTATTTTAACTGCATGGATCTTGTTAAATCAAGAACATTCTGTCGATTCAACAGCATGTCCTTTAAATGAATCTACCATTTCAGTTAATTCAACGAATTTTTTATTCAATCTAGCTCTTTGAAATTATAAGCTCAACTTTTCAAAAAAGAACAACCAGATGAAATTTCAAAGGCTAAAATATTCATGTTAAATAGAATAGTAAATTAGAGAAGTACGGGCTGCTATTTGCCCAGTATTTAAAAAATTCCAGGATTTTGATTCGTCGAATTACTATTTCAAGCGAATGTGGCGCAGCCCGCGCGTTTCAAATTGCCCAGAATCACAGAGATCTCCTTAAAGAGACCTTGGGGGCCAAGCGTAATTTACAAAGCATCTCATATAACCGGCATGTCCGAGCCACCCCCGCGCAGAATTTCATTTAGCATTAGCGTCCGCCAAAAGAGTGAAATTTTTCCTCTCACCAGGAAAAAAAGAAAGAATTTACCATGATTCCCTTTGAGTTGCGCGCGGCAAAATTAACGAGAAATAAAGCCCTTCGCGAGAGAGGCAGGACGCAAAAACGCGCTGCCGCTCGCCGTGAGTGTACCATTCCGTAATTTTTACTTCTCCAAACTGGCGGCGTCAAAGAATTTTTTTCTCCCCCGCTCGCTCAAGTTTTTGGATGGCCTATATATATAGGTGCATTAACTATTGCGCCAGGCGCGCGAGCGCGCGTATTGTGATAAATTAACGTCAAACGCAATTGCTATATGAATAAGCAATTTGTTCCCCGCGCCTCGTGCAATTTTCCTGCGCATTATTATTCCGCGGCTGCGCCCAGCGACGCTGCGTGCTGCAGGCCCGGCTCGCGCGCTCCGAAATCATTTGTTTTCACCACTGATTAACAAAGTTTATATTCCTTTATAAACACGCAATGCGAAACGTTATAAAATTGCGTACGCTATATAAATAGTTGATGTATTAACGTTGACCGTTTTGATTGATTTCAGGTAATATAAGGACAAAAGCAGTGCTGGATATCGAGGCAAAAAGCGGTTACTGGCTCACGGTTTACGCCCAGGATCATGCAGTTGTTCCGCTCAGCTCGAAATTACAGGTGCGTTATATCAATCAACGTTTATTCTTCTTATTCATTGTATTACAGGATTTCATTAAAGAGCATTCTATACGCAATTTTATTTCACACGTAATTTTCAAAGGATACAGTGCTTTAGAAAATTTTTCCTCAAGACCGCAGATAAAAATACCTTGAGGTGCAAAATTTTAAAGTGAGATATTCATGTAAAGATTAAACACATGAATTTTAAAAATTTTTTTCTCTCCTAGGTGGAGGAAAAGTTGAAAAAAAGCGAGATCAAAGATTGTGACTCAACGTGCTCGCTATACGAGTGTACGTGTGCCCCTAAGTAGATACATACCGTATGTAGCAAGACATATCTACGTTGATAAGTTGGACGTGCACGCTTGCACACAGATACACTGTTACAAATACCCTACGTCTCACGTAAACTTTGACCGCGTTTTCTTAATAAGTCCAGCATTTTTTCTTTCTTAAGTCGCGTTCGTTGCACTTTTCAGGAATTTTTAAATGCAATAAGATAAGCTTTAGTTTTTTAATGTGAAAATTATTTCAATGCAATCTCTAGAATCTTAATGTAAGAGTTTGAAGAAAAGGAAAAATTATGCTTGTAATAAATCTAAAAAAATAAAATCCCTGGTAGAAATAATTCTATTCAGTTAGTTAATAATTTATAAGTAGAAAATAGCCATTTCATAGTTTCAAATAGCAAATTTTTACCATGGATGCAACAATGGTAAAATAAAACATGCGTATAGAATCAGCTCCCAACAAACTAAAAACGACCTGAAAAGTCATAAAACCAAAATAATTTACCATACACGCGTGAATACAGGTGTACGTGGAGGTGCTGGACGAGAACGACAACACGCCGCTCACCGAATTGCCGGTCTATTATCCCGCGGTATTGGAAAATTCGCCGGCCGGCGTGAGCGTTCTCCAGATGCGAGCCTTCGACCGCGACGCCTCGCCCCAGCAGTTCACCTTTTCCATCAGCAGCGGCAACGCCGAAGGTTACTTTCTCATCAACTCGACGAGCGGTGAGTACCGTGCGGGGGGGACACGCCCATTTTCCTCTCTCTCTCTCGACTTTTCTCTTTCTCTCGCTTCGCGCCTTTTGTACGCCCCGTGTCTAATTAAAAAGGACGACTCTTTTTCGAGCCACTTGATTCCAAGACAAATCGGCCGCGATGCAGGAGCTCGCTAATCACCGGCCGTTTTCTCCTCCTCCTGGCCTGGGCGCTCGGGCTCTCGGCGCTCACGGAATCAGGGCACGAACGCCGGCGCAAATTCAGAGGGTACATATTTACCGGAGGGCTATTACCTTCTTACGCCGGCCCTCCGTGTTGCACTACTCAAAGCCTCGCGCGCGACGTATATATGTATACACGCTTTCGTAATGTAACGAGATTTTCGCGTCTTTGCATTGGAAAATAGATAAGAAAAAAAAATAAAAATGAGCAAAGCGGAAAAGCGCCTGGGAGCGAATCGAATTTCGTGCCTGCATTTTTATCAAAGTACATTTCATCAAATATTCAGCGGATACGTGCATAATGCTACACGCGAATCAGCAGTACTTTTCAAAATGACAAATAAGGGAATCCTTCATCTCGCATGCCGATGCCAGCATCCCAAACCAACATGTACGCAAATCAGTCCGCGGATTTTCAAAATTTAAATCCGACAAATTCTTTTCCTCCTTACATTTACGCGCATAAAATAAACTGATTGAGTTCAATAATCCGCGCACTGCACTCGACTCGTACAAGCCGACAGATAGCGCCCGCATCTCCAGAGAGCAGGCCAAGAATAATTACAAGCCTGATCTTCAAGTGGGCTGATTAACGCTTTGAAGTGTCGAGTGGCTCTCTCGTGATCCAATCGAGCTCCGCAGCCGCGACTGTAACATCCGCCGCAGCCCCGTAAACTTTGAAACGCACCTCGATGCACAGCCGCTCACACACACACACTGACACAGACAGAGCGGAGAGTGCCTCGGAATACATAATCTGCACGATGTAATGGAAAATGTTGCGCTCAAAGGCCGAGACTGTCCAGCTTTGGAAGCCAGGCCACTCGGGACCGCGCGCACAAACAAGCCAGTGTAATGGCCTTTTTGCGCTCGGAGCGCCGTGCGTCCAGACGAAAAGGAGAAGCGTCCGGGCTTCGTTTTCAACTAACCTGATTATAGACGCGACGTTTGACCGCGCGCGCATAGAGAAGCCTCGCAAAATCTATCGGCAACTAAAAAGCCCGCGGAGCTTTAAAGCTTGCGAAATTCTCGTGATTAGCGCGAGCGCGTCCGACTCGCCGTGAGTTGTTTGTTTGGGAGGCGTATATGAATTTGCGATAGCTGAATCAAGTTGGAGAGCCGTTTCCCCATTTAGGAATTGTCAACAATCGAAATAACAATGTTTGAAAAGGCTTGATTAAATTTTTCAATAAGCCCGGGATAAAATTGAATTAACAGGGTAAATTAATTTTTGCGTTGTAAGCTTTGAAGCCCGCCCGGATCGTTTACAAACTTTAATTAAAAGCAGTCGCGATTTCAAAGAGAAGGAGAAAGAGGAAAGGAAAAGGAAATTATGACTTTTTCAAATAAACAACTTGATTTCGTCCACAGGTTTAATTACGACGAGCGGCCGGAAACTCGACCGTGAGAACCAGGCGGAGCACATACTCGAGGTAAGTTGTTTGTCCAGATAAAAATTTGGTCAAGGAAAATTTTTGGCCAAGCTGCCCGCTCGGCAAACAATAGCTCTCCTTTACTTTGTACCTACATATACACGTGCTTTACGGGGAACTCAAATCTCCATTCGCGAAAAACAGGCCAAGGACTTATATAGGATGCGCCTAAGGGTAATTGCATCGGCAAAAGCCCTCCAGCCCAGCGCTTGTCCACAGGTTTAACTCCTTCTTTTCTCTCCCACCCAGCTCCGCCCTGTCGGACAAGCCATTTCCGGAGCGTCCTGCTGTGCTTTATTAATTTCCTAACCTTATTTTCCGCCCTTGCCGCCCAGCGTCCCCAAAAACATCCGTCTTTTCCGCTATTCTATAAAAGCCATTCCCTGCCGAGAGCAAAAATACGGCACAATGAGTCCTTTGAAGATATAAAGCTTGTTTTACTTAGATGTGCGCGTATAGCAATGTTTTTAATTTACTTGGTTTTCTGGTTATAAATAGTAAAATAATAAAACAGAGTAGGCAAAGTTAATTTTGCAATTTCAGCGAGAATATACATGACTTTAAACGTAAATAAAGTCGGATTTAATTATATTTCATTACCAAAGATGTAGCTAGTAATTAAATAGATAATCTTGTGAAATACAGGATGTCAAAAGATTGCAGTGGAAATCGAAAAATTGAATAGCCAGATAGCTAGCAGATAGCCAATACGCCACGTCGTATACAGCTGATCAAAGTGTAATGAAGTTCGAAAATCCAGCGAGCCCGTGAGCCTCTGCGGTTTCTCTCGACACTCGCGGATGAGATTCGGGGCTCTCAGGCCATATGAGAGTTCTGCCGAAAATGCCGAAGTTGCACTGCTATCTCAGCGCTAACAGGTGTGCTCTCTTGGGCTTTTCGGAATAATCCTTTCTCTCTCTCTCTCTCTCTCTCTCTCTCTCTCACTCTCTTCCACGTTCTCTTTTCCTCTACTCTGTCGCGCATTCACTTAACCTATACTCAATATTGTCGGACTGGAAATGAGGAAGAAAATCGCATCGGCTCGCTCGCTAGAATTGAAAAGTAAAATGAGGCGAGAATGGAGCGCGCACTCGAAAGACCAAATAGAGCTGTGCCCTTCCCTCTCTGCATCCTGCCGACTTACACGATTTATTTTAATTCTCCGTGTCTGCTAAACGGATAAGGTAATCCGAAAATCAGATTGAATGCGAGGGAAATGGTGAATTTAGCAGTTCCCTCTATTGACTACCTTGTTTACTCTGCTTAAGATAATGTTTTTGCAAGTGTGAAAGCGCTGCTTTAGCAAAATCTTTTAAAAATTCTTTATGCGCCGTAGAAGAAAAAAATGGAGAATTAAAATAGCCTTGCATTAGAATTCTCGAATCTAATTAAGATACAAAGTTTTCGGAATTGAAATAGGCCGACAAGTAAAAGATAAGCCGCAAGCCCAGGTGCACTTATTCCAGACAAATCCATGCATTAGATTATTGCGCGGCTCAGATACGTGAAATATGCGACAATATTTCTCTCGAATAAAAACTTCCCTCGAGCTTTAGCAAAAGTTTTATCAACACCGAATTCGATTAAGGCGGGGAGAAAAATACGAGTATCTATACACACACACATGTATATCTATACATCAGAGCTACAGAGCGGTTGCACAAGTTGCGCTAACACGCGCACTCGCGCTGAGAGTGAGAGAGGCCGGGGCCAAGAGTAACAGGTATGTAAGCGCGTACCTAGTAATGATAATATCGATATTCTAAGCCGAATTGCAGCAACTATTGCCGTATATATACACGCTCACAGAGGGTGAACTGGAACGGGCTGCTTTTATAAGACTGATATATATGCATAGGCTTTTCCGCTCTCGCCCCGCGTGTGCCCCCCGAGCCCCTCCAGAGGAGCGAGAGAGCGCTTATCCAAGATCGTTCTTGACTTTCATCTCGGCCGCCTCAAAGCAGAGCCGAGCCGCTGCCGCCGCCGCCGCAGGGGCGGTGCCCTCTATATATACATATATACACTCTGCGCTCAACTCGACGATCTTTCCTCCAAATTCACCTTCGAATTAATCGAAACTTCGCGCCGGCTCTGACAAATAACTCGTGCGTTTATTTCCACTTTGTTTGGGGACTGTATTTTTCAGACTACAGTCAAATTCTGGTCTACTTTTTTGCACACACTTACTTCGTGTCGATAGAGTTCATATTCGGTTTATAATATTTATAATATTGAAACTTAAGGAAAAATGTAATGTCAGTATTGTCTTAAAGTGTCAGAATTATATATAAGTACATTATTTTCCGAGCCATCTTTTAGAGCTGACCTACAAAACATTGATGCTTTTACGCGGAAACCCAGTTAGTGTCAATATCGAATCGATTCAATTGAATTTCGCGAGCACTCGTGTGCGGCTGTATAAACTGACAGAGCGAGTTTGAGTAGATTTGACAGCAATTTTTTGCAGTACGCGCGCCCGCGCTCGTAAAAAGCGGAGCTAGGCAGACAGAAGGCAAGATGGGCTGGGAGCGAGACGAGCTGAGAGAGCGGTTATCGGACAATTGCGGTCGTTCAAGAAGTTGGCCAAATAAACGGCGGTGGCTCTCGCGGCCGAGAGAGTGCGAAGTTCGATTTGGATGTTGGGCCTCAGCCCCGCCGCGCCAACAAAATCTCGTTAGTGTCGCTTTGAGTCACCGATACGGGTGGTTAAGGCGGGCTTGTTTGTCTTTCTAACCGAGTTAAACGAGTCCTCTCCTCTCTCTCCCGGCCCTTGAAACGGGAAATTCCTCTTTGTCGGCTCTCCTTCATCCCCCTCTTGCTTTTCTCACTCGCGCAGCCTATAGGCCTGTGTACAGCCCACGCACGCACGTAAACAGCACACATATAGGGATACGCACGCACACAGGCCGCAGCTTGATAACTGCCCTTTGCGACATTTATCTATTCTGGTCGTCCCTCCGTACACACCACTCAGTCTAATCAGTCTTCTTTCTATTTTATGCTGCGTGTGTATACGCAAGCAATTAGAGAAATTGTGGCCGGAGTTGGCCTGGAATTTCTGATGGAGATTTTATTATTTTCTTCTTATACTAGCTGGATTGATCCAATTTTAGTAGCTAATTTGTTAATAGATTAAACTAGTTGTAAAGAATTTAACGTAATTTATGATTGATCGACTGTGTACGTTTGTGTTAAATTTCGTGCCAGAAATTGTTATATTTAACCTGGACGATGTATTTGCATAAATGTGTAATTGATATGGTAAAATATTCCCGACTTGGGGAAAAAAATCCAAGCCAGCCGGAGAGTTGAAATCTGAATCTGCGGTCGACTGGACACCGAGGTCTTAACCACGCATCAACCACTCAATTTCTTTCACGGCACTTTAATATCTCGTATATCAAATTATGAG